>PVJH01011259.1:0-69715 GCA_004026705.1 Nesogale talazaci | reverse complement strand
CTTTGGAACTGCAACACACCAAGTTATCTAGGCAGCTAATCTTGGATATGCAGACCTCATCAGGCACTACACAAGATTTGCAAGAACAGGTAGATTCTTTAGCAGAAGTAGTATTACAAAATAGAAGAGGTTTAGACTTACTTGCTGCAGAGCAGGGAGGTATTTGTTTGGCTTTACAGGAAAGATGCTGTTTCTATGCTAACAAATCTGGAATCGTAAGAGACAAAACCAAGTGGCTGCAAGAAGACTCGAAAAGACTCGAGAAGAAAGGAGTTGACCACCGATCCACTGTGGACCGGGCTCAATGGACTGTTCCCTTACCTCTTGCCACTGTGGGAGTCCCTCGTTAGTTTATTGCTTTTGCTTTCATTACGGCCAGTATTATTCAACAACCTCATGGATTGAGACCATTCAAGCAAGGCCCCTGCAAGTTCATTATTGTCGCTTGGAGATGAGCGATCTCGAACATAGTGGCACACACGACTAGTATGTGATAAGACCCTCTGCTTCCATGAGCTGAACTTGACAGCCAATGACGGGTAAGATCAGGAGCACTCTTTACCAACCTAAGACAGGCCATGGTGACATTAGAAGGCCATTGACCGATGACGGGTAAGGACTGAGTGTGCGTCCTGACAACCTAAGACAGGCGGAGTTCCCAGGAGGATATTACTTGAAAAAATAAAAAAGGGGGACCTGTCAGGAGCCGTCTGGCCCAGACATGCTTGACCTGGCTACAGGCCGAATATGCCTGAACTCTGTTGCAGTTTGTTGCCTGGCATTTGTAGTTTGTCGCCTTTGTAACTGTAAACAGCCCTGGCCTCTGAAGCCAGACTTGCAGCTGTGCTGCCATTCACTTGTTAATTTTGAAGATCACGATATGCTAATTGCCTAAGCTTGCTTGCCCTATAAAACTGGCTTACTTCTCACAAATCAGAAAAAAAGAACCCCACCCCATCCCAGAAAAGATGTAACTACTGACACAACGTGTGTATGTATGTATGTATGTATGTATACATTATGATGAGTGCTGTATGAGTCCCCAATAAAATGAATTAAAAAAAAAAAACTAAAAATCAAAAACACTCTAAAACTTGTTCTTAAGAGCTAAGGCACCTGGAGGAAAAATGATGTGGTCATATAATTGAATAGAACATTTCAAAGGGAAGCTCAAAAGACAAAGTAAAATAATATAATGAAATATGCAGAGACTTAAACCTAGGAATGAAAAAGGTAGAATATGTTCAGCATATCCTAAACTGAAAGAACTCAAGAAAAACACAACTCCCAATTTGTAACATCAAAAGAATCCATGGAAAAATATGTAATGATACATGAAGAATCAAAAGAAGATGGAAATAATACTAAGAGTCATGGAGCCAAAAAGAACTAGTCAACACTCCACCACTTGAAGAGGTGGCAAATGAGCAAAGAATCAATAATGAAGAAAGAAGTCCAAGTTACACTCAAAGCATTGACCAAAACCAAGGCTGTGGGAATTAACAGAATCCCAACTTAATGTTTCGATAAGCTGATTAAGCTTTGGAATGCCAAAAATTTGGAAGACAGCTACTTGGTCAACTGATTGGGGAAATATGTATATCTGTGTACATTTCAAACTAACAGAAGGCTCACAGCAGGGAAAAATAGCATGCATATCACGTGCAAGTAAAATTTTGTTGATGATCCACCACGAGTAGTTGTAGCAGATATCTGGGAACTGCCAAATATTCAGGCCAGAGATTCATATACTCCTCTTGGGGACACGAATTAGGGCATGTTATTGCTGAAGTCAGATGGGTCTTGGCTCAGAGTAGAGAATAACAGAAAGATTTTACTTGTGTTGCATTGTCTATGTGAAGACTTTGGACTATGAGGATCATGGCTATGAATAACCTTGAGAAGAATGGGAATCCGAGAATTCTTTCTGGTGCTCATGAGCAAATTGTACACAGATCAGGAGACAATTGTATGAACAGAAAAAGATTTCTATGAGTCGGAGTTGACTTGAGGGCAACTAACAACAAGAACAGTAGATGGTATAATTTTATAACCTCAAGTCCATGATTCATTAATAATGATCCTGGTTATTTATTATGTGTTGTGCAGTGGGCTCTGATTCACAAAGACCCCATGGACCACAAAACAAAATGGTGCCTACTTCTGTGCCATCTTCACAATCATTGTCAATAGTGAGTATTCTAAATGCTCTCCGGACCAGAGGAGTCATCTTTTGTGATATTATTCTAGTGAAATCCAGAAAGTTGTCATTGACTGACTTTCCTGAGGACCAGATTTTCTTTCCATTCTTACTCTGGATGCTCCACAGAAACCTATCCTCTATGGATGAAGGCTGGGAGGTTATGCCAGTGGTATAAATCCCAGCATCACAGTCACCACAGATCAACACACTGACAGACAACTGATAGGATATAAATGCATGCCTGCAAAATTAGGCTGTTTCTTAGAAGACTGCATTTCTCCTACAGTTAGACTTGCTCTTGCTTTTGAATTATGACCTCTTAGATTTTCCTTTCTCCCTAGTAAGCGCCAATCCTCTCTCCCCAGTGAAAATTTTTAAGATGTTTTGACATTGAAAGCCAGGTTCTTTCATTTGCAGAGTAAGACTAGAGATGATCCTGTCTTATCTTTAAAGTAGAGAAAAACAAGTATCAGTTGTCACTAGTTTGATTATAAACCCAATACACATGTGTGTATTTATGAGAATGTTTCCCTATTATTAAAACATTACATTGCTAGAAAACTTACTATTTTAACCATCTCCCAAAAGCTACTGGCAAAGTGATTGACAGGCAGAATTGTGTGTTTACTAGGAAAAAAAAAAAAAGCAAACTTAAAAAAAGCCCAATGTGATTGGGTAGAGCCCAATGGAACAAACAGGACGTTGAGCAACAGCACTTTTATTCCAAAATAAAACCCTCAGATAACCTCTCTTTTCTGTCAGGTTTTAGATACTCACACTGCTTACTTCCACCCCCACTCCCACCCTGGGTTTTTCTTTGAATCTTGTGCTTTTCTGATATTCTGAATGTGAAAGACCTGGTGTATTTCTTTGGGGATCCAAGATTTTGCTAGGTGATACCAAGGGAGGATGTAATTCAGTGACATTTTGTCAGACTGTTAAAGAGTAGATTTTTCTTGACTCTGGCAGGAGGTAATTATTTTTTTGTTTGTTTGTTTCTGACACAGGGGAAAGAAATTTGGGGTTGTTATTTCAAAAGTTTTTGTTCCGTGTGGCAGGAAGGGAAAACATATTATACTGCTGGAGGAATTGGCGGTCACTGCTTTTCCCTACAGACTTGACTTGGTTTTTAACACTTTGAATGTTTTTGAAACCTCAGTCTCTTATTGCTGCTGTCCCTTCTTCCTGTGTACATAGGTGCATGCACCACTTCTTCCTCTGATGTTGCCTGGCATTGTGTCAACAGGACACTGCACTAGCACTCAGCGGCACACATGACTGTCTCCTGGTGGTAGGTGTGGACACTGTGCTATGCTCCAAGTTCACTACCTTCTGGAAGAGGGGGGAGAATGGGTTTCTTAACAAATAAGGACAATAACAATGACAATTTCTCTCCCCTTTCGTAGTGTTATAGCTATTTATGAGGGGGGCTCTGAAATGCAAAGTCATGGAAAGATTTTTTTTAAAACTCTCCCCCCAAGCTTTGACATTCTAGGGAAACCAGTTATCATTGGATCCGTTCTGACTCATAGATACCCTTTGTGTGTCAGAATAGGACTGTCCTCCGCAGTTCAATCATGGCAAACAGAATTGTATAGTTGCTTCCCTAATTTGTCTCTAAACATACTTTTTCTTCCTAAGCCTCTTGGCCTCATCTTCTTTTTATCTCCCTTTAATGCCTCTATATTGTTCCTCTCCCGAAACCCTTGTTATGGTTTCTCTCCTTGTACACTCAAAGTCCCTGAGGTTCATTTACTAAAACAAAACAATAAAACAGAGAAACAAATAACAAAGCTTCAAGAGGGTGACCCCCCCAATGATGGTATATGTCAGAGATACATCTAAATCTATACCTAAATATAGCATAAGCAACATATAGCTGAATGCTGTCACTGGATTGCCGGAATAACACATACCTTAATACACCATTCACAGTCTTGATATATCAAGGCTTTGACCACCAATCAACAGTACACGGCTCTTGTTACAGCTGTCTTTTGCTTCCTCAGACACCATGTGATTTCTGGCTTAAGTTCTCAGATTATAGGTGTGTCTGAGGTAGAGTCCAGTTCAACCCAGTGGGGTTCCTGAATGGGCTCTCAACAATGTTGCCTCTGCGTCCTGAAGATCCAGATTGCTGTGTCCCATTGCTCTACTGCCACAGTGTGGGTTTCCAGGATAATACCATATGCTCCAGGTCAGTTCTGCCCAGCCTCTGCACACCATTAAAGATTCTTCCTACCTAATGTTCCCACTGAATGTCATGATATATGTATTAATTTCCAAGTCACAGAAACTTAAAAACAAAACAACCAAACAAAAACTTCATTCCATAGATCCAGAAAGGAGTTCTGGGCTCGCAGTAAATCCTAGCTCCAGCTTAAGAACAATTGGCTCTTACATTATGGCCTTGCTCAATACTCACCTTCCTGGATGATCCCTGAAGATATGGGTGCTACAACAAAGTGTGGTGAAGACAGTAGATGGCATCTGATTATCCATCAGAATAGTGTCTGGGGTCTTAAAAGCTTGTTTTCAAACCAACAGCCATCTCAGTGAGGAGTCAACTAGTTCACACAGAAGAACACTAGCTTGTGCGATCCAAAGATGATGGGGTCATCACATAGTTCATGTCAACTTGATAACTAAGTGTAGGGATGGAATCTAGCCTGTCTAGCAGACCACAGCCTGATGCTCCCTCCTGGGGCGGGGGGCCTTCTCATGCAGATTCTGGGAACTTATTCTCTCTGCTTTCACCTTCCTGGTGACAAGCCACATAGAGCCATGTGGAGACTAGTAGGAGCCCTGGAGAAGCTTCCACCACCACTGGATCCCAAAGACTGCATCCACTGGCCTGTGGCCTTCCTGAATTTTGCACCATTACATGTACTGCATAATCCTGAATAGGAATTTATGGACTAGTATTGGACTTATGGGCTAATATATTGAACTTATGAACTTGATCTGGATTGGATGGGATGTTTTCTTAATAATCAAGTGCTCTTTGGTATAAAGCTCCCTCTTACACAGATCTCTGTATATGTTTCTCTAGTCAGTTGGGTCTAACTGAATTACAAAATTCAAATATGGTGAATAGAAAAGTAGCAGAGCTAAAATTATGAATGCCCAATTTGTAGAAGGCTATGAAGGACAGTGGGAGGCCAAAACCCATCTGTAGAGTATCTAGTTAGACTGAGTCACTGGAAGATCTGCTCTAGCCAAAGAGAAGAGTCCTGAACAGCCGTACAACCAGGCAGACACCATTGTAATTGTTACTGAATCTTACATGATAGTTGGCCAGCTGACCTCCTTATAGACGTGACCTGAATCTGTACTGGGTACAAATATATCTTAGCTGTTCCATGACAGAACTTGCTTCCTTGATTCTTTGAATGTTGATGGGTTCTTCTCCTTCTTACAAATTAATTGGATTTTTGTGTTTATACTAATATGATCTTATCCTTACCACCTTATTGTGATGTGCTTTTTAATTTTTTTTCTTGGGTATCCTAGCTGTGTCACACAGGAGGAGTGGATGCATAACAATAACTGATGCAAGAGATTATAGAGAATGCAGGAGGCAGGGATGGCTGGTAGGGAAGGAAAGGAGATCTTGGGACTAAAAAATGAAGGCATAAAGGGGAAGGGAGCAGTAGACCTGATTGGGTTTGTACAACTCATTTTAAAGGCAATTTAACCATAGGGGAGGGAATGCTCTAAGATTGATGTGGTAGTGAATGTACTATTCCCCTTGATATGATTGACTGATTGAACTGTGCAGTGGTATAATATGTAAATTATGTGCCATAAAACTGGTGGGGGGAATGGGAGAACAGTGTTTATTTTGTCTTAGCACAAGAAGCTGCTATTGAAAATGGGCCAAATAAAAACAGAGCACAGAGACTTCATTGAAAAAGAACTGTCCTCCAAAGAACGTTCAATGGCTGACTTTTCAGATTTAGGTCTTTATTCTAAGATGTCTCTGATGGACTCAAACCCCTAACCATGCTTCCCAGAATTTTTAATATTTTTGAATGTGCTGAACAAGTGTAATTACTCATTAGGTATTGATATGACCATTTTATGAATTATTAGCTAGCTACTGCTTCATTCCTAAAATTTCTCTGAGGGAAAAGTAGTGAAAACAGAGACTTTAGAACAAAGGTGGTACTACCCTGATGCCATCTTATTACCTGTCCTAATATCCATTTTCTGGAAGAGTAAGATGGGTTTCTAAGATGGAAAATCATCTCTCCAAGCAACTTGAACTCCCCAAAATTCAAAAAAATGAAACTCACTGCCTTCTCTTGGTCCAGACTGATAAGGATCCTATAGGACAGGGCAGAGTTGCCCCTGTGGGTTTCTGAGATTACAACTCTTTATGAAAGTAAAAAGTACAGCATTTCTCCTGCTGAGTGGCTGGTGGTTTTCAACTACTACAGTCACATTGGTTGCAAATCAGATGTCAGCATATGAACAGATGTCAGCAGAGCAATGGGGTTGCCAGGAAATGGAATCCACTCAACTTCAATGGTAAATCCATACTAAAATGGATTGGGAAGAAAGACTGCCCATCTACTCCTGAAAAGTAGCCAGTGAAAATTCTATGGATCATTATTCTCTGATAGAAAACCAATCACTGAATGGCATAAGATTGAGACAGTGTTTTATTTGGTGGTTACGGGGTCTCTATGAGTCTGAGACCACCTGAACAAGAGCTAACAGCACAAATGGCTCATTCCATAGTACTCAGTGCATAAGCCAAAAAACCCCGAACTTACTGAGTCGATTCCAGCTCACATCAACCCTCTGGGACTGGGTAGAATTGGAGAAATAAAGAAAGCAAGAGAATTCAATAAGAAGAATAGGCTATGTGTGCACCTAAAACAGACTTACCATGTCAAGATATTCATTGAAGTACATGCCCACATCATAGAAGTTTCCATCATGTCTAATTGGGTGTGTTCTAGTCTTCACTGGCTCATTTGTCCACCGGTGTAAGACACAGTCTCCTAGTCCACTGAGCAGGGAAACTTGGAGGTGGTAAAAACCTTGGGGCACCTTGTCCTTGAGACCCCTTAAACATTTTATCTGCATTTGAAGAGACTGCAGTGATCGGGACTGTTCAACCTGAATAAGACACCAAGTGATTGAATTACGCAGGAACTGAGTAAAACCACACAATGGGCAACAACGCACTTCTCAGGAGGAGGGGGATAGTATACAATTATTTTGCCTCAACCTGTAATCATCAGGCATTAGCAATGATAACAGATGAAACACACACAATATATAATTAGAGGTCAAAAGGCAAGCCTTCCGATTATGCCAGGGAAAGTTTAGCAAACTTTCGAGCATGGGATGTTAATAATCTGTGACATCAGAAACCATTCATCTATTATAATAAGATAGAATTAACAGGAAACCAACACTTCTAACAAGCCACACAGCAGGCGTTGTAGGATATTTGTGATGGAAGAACAGAGCAGTCAGTTGTAAGTGTAGACCTGGGACAATGGCCACTGGTATCTGTATTACTACAGTTGCATTGATTGGAAACGTGCAAATCTGTTCAGACCAGCACATTTGTTACTTTCTGGACAAGTGCTCTATTTGGAGATGAAGGCTTACTTGTCCCCAAGCTTCAAACAAGAGTGCAAAACACGGGGAGACTGACTGACGGGGACAGTAACTGTGTATGCTCTACCCTAAACCGCCACTCAAATGGCTGTGAGGCAATGCTAGCTGGCTGCATATTTGAAACTCAGTGTTCACTGGACATGAGAACAAGCAAACCACCATCATTTCTAAAAAGGGCTGGAAAGCTTAGTCAAATTAGAAATGATCCTCCTGGACTAACCTTTCCAAAGAAACAAAAATGGAACTGGAATGATAAATCACTCAAATGTCATTAAACCACGGTTTCTGGATTTACATGCCCCTAAGAGTTTTCAGAAATACTTGACCTTAAAGAATCTGTTAGTGCTCTGCACTTTAAGCAAAAATTATATCATTTTTGGAAGCAGGCACTCCGATCACCACCAGTTAATCTACAGCCAAGAGTAATCACTTTTTAATCCTGCCTAGACTTTATTTACTAAGAGATAATATACATTTCCATGTAGATAGTGTGCGTCTGAAATGAATTCAGTTAAACAAGCAGTGAGAGTTGTTAAACTTCTTTTGTTCCTCCATACTAGCAATACTTAAAATTAATTGGAATAACAATTATTTTCAGTTTAATTAGAAAATCTTAATTAACCATAAAGACCAAACTTTAGTATTTTGATTTCCAAAAATATATTTTAAATTAACACTGTGTGAATAAATAAGATGATCCTTTGAAACCTCAAGGCAGGATTACTGATGGGGGCAGACTGAGTTATTAAACACATTCTAAATTAAACGCCTCTATGAATTTTATACTAAAATATATTGTGATAGTTTTGCATGCCAAATGTGACATTTTGTATTTTAGATTCATCTTCTGTAGTAATTTTAGAAATGTCAGACAAACAAAGATTTTGTCATTTACCAATGGAATTACTATGCATGGCCGCTTAGCCATCTCTTCGCCTGCTCTTCTGACTGCTTCAAGTCAGCAAGCCATAAAAAATCTTTATCTCTGTGAAACACAGCAATTTGGAAGATAATCGAATGGTGACTGGGGGGCAGAAATGCCAGTCTGAGGAATTATACCACAATCTCACTTGCATTTACAACCTCCCTCAAAGCGAGTATCTGACGAGGAGGAAAAGGAGATAGAAGACCCAGCACGGCTCAAGTCTTGTCTCATTTGCACAGTGGCAGGGCTGCCTCATTGTCTAGCAAGGGTTCGGGCGGGCACTCCTGGCACGCCATCTGGGAGAATTCCAAATGCTTCTAGTTAAGGGCTTGAGCCATTTTACATCAGCATAGGCTTCACCTCGAAAATATGTTTTAAATCTGCTTGAAATGTGTCTTTGCAAAGAGTCATCCAGGAGGAACAGCACCACAGGCAGTAGTCATGGCAATGGATCTTCGCCTGGTGCATTCTGCATCAGAGAGGAAGTCCGTCCGGAGAGCCTCACCTCCCAGTAAGGCCCTGCTGCGCTCTTTGACTGATGAGCGGCTTCTGTGAGGTTCCCACGCCCAGCTCCCTGATCTTCTTCACGAACATCGAGGTCCGCAGTTAGTGGGTGTCTGGGAGCTCTGCAGCAACGTACCAAAAAAAGAGGGAAGGGGGCAAAAACAAAGAGAAATCCATCATGGGGTATAACAAAAAGATTGGCATCTGTATCTATTGCACAATTTGATGTTTCGTAAACATTTTATAATGTGCACTGGGAATTAACTAGGCAGTACTTTATAGATGCATAAGGTTATTAAATTCAAGGAGGTGAGGAGATTTTGACCTACGATCCTGAACAATGAACACAACATTGCCTAGTTCTATACTGAGATCACAATTATTGGTAAGCTCGACTCCACTGCTGCAACCATTGCACCTTTTGAGTGCCTTCCAACAAAGAGGCTCCTCTTCCTGCACTCTATCAGACAACATTTTGTTGCAATCTATAGGATCTTTTTCACGGGCTGATTTTTGGAAGTCAATGGCCAGACCTTTCTTCCTTCCACATCTGTCCAGGAGCTCCATTACAACCTGCAAATCGTGGGTGATCCTGCTAGTTTTGCTACACAAGTGGTAGAACTCCCAGCATCTCAGCAACAATGAAAACACCACAGTACAACAAACCGATGGACACGTAGAGGCCATATAAGACTTACTATTCAGCAACCCAGCAAAATATCGTGCTTCAGAAATCACTAGAATAGATTTGATGAGACCATTTGCCACTTAACCTTATATAGTGTTGGAGAAACTTGAGGAGCTTTCTTTGAAGATATGAGTAGCTGATGTGACAGGATATAATTTTTTAACACAATAACAAGGGCCTGCCTCTTGACTGCAGAATGCTCAACAGACTCTATTCCTCTTATTGATGTAGACTGAGTCTATAAAGGTTCTTCTTTATTGACTTTTCTGTGTTATTATGCTTAACTACTCCAGTCATGGCAGCATTCGTGGGCTCCCCAGATTCATGCTCGTTAGGAAGGACCTTGTTTTTCACTTCTCTTGAGTGAAGCTGAATTCCATCAACAGAACCATCTGTGACGATGACTCTGCTTCCAGGAGAACAATGGTCTTTTGGACTCCCACTGCTGATTTAGTTCCCTGGGATAGAAATTATTTCCTTAATTTGGTTAGAGCTGCATTGACACAAGGGTTCATTAGGACACCCATTTGCCAGCAATTCAATTTCAAATTAAATACACTTTGTTGTAAATTTTATTACTTTTAAACTACTGTATCTATTGTCTTTAATGGCCCTATTATACAGTTATGAAGGTAAACAGATCTCATTAGTAGACATCCAACACTTTATGTTAACCACAGAGAGAGGATTTTCTCCATTTCTTCCCTGGGTCTCCTATGAAATGGCAGGGCACACATGAACTCTGAAAATCTTCATCTGAATAACGAGACACTAAATTCATGATGATGATTCTAAAAAAGAAGCAACAGCAACAAAAATAGCAACACCAAGCTCACTTGTTGCAAGCTCAGTTTTTCTCTGAAAATAAAGGCTTTCTAAAAATGGATCCTGATTAAAAAGGAATACCAAAACATGCCCATACTCACTGGCTTCGAGTCAATTCATCAAGTCAAGTCAGTCAGCAGGGACCTAACAGAAAGGAAACTCACTGCCCCTGTGAATTTCTGAGACTAAGTGTCAACCTGAACAGAAAGCCCTGTCTTTCTCTTGAGGGTTCTGAGCCCAACACAAAACCACTTGGCCACCAGGGAATGCAGACCACTGCCAAAGGTTGGTAGATAGGTTTTCAAATGATCCCATGTGCAAAGAGAAAAACCTGGCTATTTGCACCCTCTTGAAGTGCTCTCACCCTACATGTTCAGAAATCCTTCCATTTTTATTACTCTATAATGAACAGTTTTACTTATTCTCCCCCCCATTTCCTTTTTATAGAGAACTTGTGGAATTTATGATGGAACAAAAGTATGCCTGTGCTTGTGCATTTTTAAGATATGCTTATCTTAAAAGAACCTATTGTCCCAAAAAGTCACCCAGTAGTCTGCAGCCCAAAGAAACCACTTGTAAAATGTTGCTGGCCATTTTTCTTAAACAGGTAGCCAGACACACTTAGCTAGATATTCTTTGCAAATATTATTTGCTAAGCAACAAATTCTCCTTTAAGGGGCCCTGATGGCATATTGGTTATGCATTGGACTGCAATCCAAACATCAGCAGTTTGCACACACCAGCCATTCTGTGGGAAAGATGAAGATTTCAGTCTTTCAGAAAAAATTTCAGATGCAGTCTCAGAAACTCATGGGAATAGTTCCGGCTACCCTGCCTATTGGGTAGCTCTGAGTTGGTCAGGATTCTTAGTTGGCATGGTTGGCAGTGAGTTTGGTTTTAGTGTAATCTCTGCTGTATGCCAAGAGTGTTTTCCAATTTTTTTGTAATATAATCTTTAATGATTATCTGTTTCTAGTTTTAAGATTCTGCTGTGGTTTTAAAAAATAATCACTTATTGCTGGAGAAGTAGTCCTGGTTGCACAGGGCTACCTGTCGAACCGCTTATTGAAAGGTCAAGGGTTGAACCCGCCAGCTGTTTCTGGGAAGATGAGAATTTCTACTCCTATAAATACTCAAAGGGGCATTTCTACTCTCCTGTGTTGTTGTTACTGTGAAGAGTCATTCGGTCAACTACAACCCATAGCCATTGTATGCATCACAGAACGAAACATTTCCCTGTTCTGCTCCCTCCTTCCAATTCATGCCATGCTTAAACTCACTATTGAGCCACTGTGTCAGTCCACATGTTTGAGAGCTGTCCTCTTTTTGGCTGTCTTCTTTCTTTAAAAATCCTTTTACTGGGGGCTCGTAAAACTCTTAGCACAATTCATACCCCAGTCCATTGTGTGTCAAGCATATCTGTATATCCATTGTGCTCATCATTCTCAAAATATTTGCTTTCTATTTAAGCCGCTGGCATCGGCTCCTCACCCCCACCCTTGATAATTTACAAATTACTATTACTTTGTCATATCTTAAGCTGTCTCCCTTCATCCACTTCCCTGTAGCCCAGGGAGGAGGCTATATGTAGATCTTATAATCGGTTCCTCCTTTCTACCTCACCTTCCCTCCACCCTCCCAGTATCTCCACTCTCACCACCGGTCCTGTAGGGATCATCTGTCCTGATTTCCCCTTGTTTCCAGTTCGTATCTGTACCAGAGTACATACTCTGGTCTGGCTGGATTTGTAAAGTAGAATTGGGATCATTATAGTGGGAAGGAGGAAGCATTGAAGAGGTAGAAGACGGTTATATGCTTCATCATTGATACACTGCACCCTGTTTGATTCCTCCCTGTGACTCCTCTATAAGGAGAAGTCTGCTACCTACAGATGGACTTTGGGTCCTCCACCTGTACACCCCCTCAGTTACAATAATAACATTATTATTTTTTTGATGCCTGATACCTGATCCCTTTGGCACCGCATGGTCACACAGGCTGGTGTACTTCTTCTATGTGGGCTTTGTTGCTTCTGAGCTACATGGTCGCTTGTTTACTTTCAAGCTCTAAAAACCCCAGACACTGTATCTTTTGATAGCCTAGCACCATCTTCACTGCCTTCTATTTAACTAGACATGATGTCCTCCAGGAACAAGTTTTTTCCTGTCAACTTATACTTTAATAGTATCCTCCAGCACCAGAATCAACACATTGATTCTTCTTCAGTCTTCTTTAATCAATGTCTGGCTTTTACATGCATATGAGGCTATTGAAAATACCAATGTCCTGCCCTGTGAGTCAGAATTGACTTGATGACAGTAAGTTTGGTTTGGTGTTATTGTTGTTATATAGGCTAGTACTAGTAGAGTAATTAACTCTGTTACATATAAATTCTTGTAGGTCTCCCAGGTCATTTTCTCGGTGCAAAGTCGATCACGCAGGTTGTTAGCTATGGATGGCATGCTGCTCGGCACCTCATGCTCATTTGACAGTGGGTGTAATGCCTTAGCCACAATCACCCTGACCACGAGGTCTATTATCTCCATAAGCTGGACTTCCCAGAGAGCCAGACCCCATTCCGGTTGTTTTTCTGCTGTTAGGAGAAGTAGAACACAAGGAGAATACCAGCATCAATATAGAGGGGTTCTCAACCTCACAGTTATTGCCATTTATGCTTGATAATATTTTGTGGTTGGGCCACTATCCAAATTTTAAAGCATTACCTTCTTATGCTGATGCCGAGGAAGGCATAGTATTCGTTTCACAGGTCACATAGTTACAATGGATAAAAGTCAAGCATTCAAATCCAAATCCTCCTTCTTAAGGGGCCCGTAAACCTGACCCTATGACTGTTGCAAATCTTACTCTGGAATGGATGAGAATCATCTGCTGTATGCAAATTGAGGTAGCTGCATAATTTTATGTAAACTTGAAGATTATATATATGTGTATATGCATATGTATGTATGTGTATATCTATACATATGGTATTCAACCTGTCAATCAGGTCACAGCTTAAGGATGTCTCTTAGTGAGTGTGGCCTTCTCAAAATGAGGATTCTGGGAATTCTCCCTGTCTCTCTCTGCCTTCCCCTTTCTGCTGGCTGACGCTGATTGCTGCCAGAGCCCTAGAGATGTGTCCACTACCATTGGATCCAGGAGACTTTGCACCCACCTGCCAGTGATCTCCCTGCGTTCTGAGTCCTTGAGTGTGGATGCTGTGGGTTTGAAGAGAGACTTTGGACAAATATCAGACTTAGGGATTTGAGTTGGAATGGACTAGAACGTTTTCTTGGTATATAATGACTTCTTGATATAAAGTTCTTTCTCACATGAGCAAGAAAGTAAGCTTTTCTATACATGTCTCTGGATTTGTTTCTCTAGTCAACCCAGCCAGCCCAATATACACACTTTGACTGTTACTACATTGGACCAAACTTTTAGATATTAACTACAGAATACATGAGATACATGAGATACAGTTATCAACCATATGAGTGCTACCATGAATAATGAATGTATACCTCACCCTCAAACTAGCATATGGATAAAGAGACAAAGATAAATATCAGAGGAAATTTGATTCCTCTGATCCCTTTGATTCCAATATGATTCTCACAAACCTTATCCCTTGAGGTGATCCAAACCAAGACTATCTTTCATTTATAATTGCCCACACTTAATCCATAGCAAACTAAGCAAAAGCAACAAAATGCATAAAATCTAACATTAAGAAACAAACATACTTCTTAAATGCTTTGTCTGTTGTCTTTAAACTTGTCATAGAAATGTCTTGATTGAATCCATCTGCATCAAATTTCAAATCCTGCATAAATAAAAATTGAAATTAAGTTGATTCAAAATGCCCTTGAAATATCTATGTACAAGTGACCATTTCTAAAAACAGACTCTACTGATGCTAAAAGGATATGGTTCTGGAAGACAGATAAGAACATAGAAGCCACCTTCTTTGCTTGATATTATTAGTCAGAAAGGTATAGACTCAAGTAAACAAATTAATGACACAATAAGGACTATTCTTCTGAAGTACCCACATCCCTCACTTCCATTGTTTTCCTCTCTTCCTTTCTCTCTCTCTTTTTTGTTTCTCTCATGCACACATACACAAATAAGGACATATACAGGTCAAAAATGGTATGATATTAACAATTATTTATTTAAATTTTTGTGCTGAATGATATAGATATAAATGTGATCATACATATTACCAGCCAAATGGAGACATTTTGGAAATGAAGTGTGGTGGCAATTAACTTTTCTAAGTGTTATTCAATACTGTTTCATGCAAACTGAAATGCATAGTGACTCAACTAATAAGTGTATTCCACATGCTCTGAAAGTACCCCATATAGGCAAATTTCAACCGATTCAGTTACAGTGAACAGTGTGAAATAGCCCACCCAAGATAGATGCTAGAGTCTTTGGTAAACTAGGCTTAGACACAGAAACCAATAATAAAACGGCATATTACATTGAGCAAATCTGCTGTAAAAAGCCTCTTTTAATTGCTAAAGAGTAAAGTTGTCATGTTGAGGAATAAAGTGTGCTTGACACAACCCCTGATATTTTCACTCACTCCATATGCATGTGAAAGCTAGACAATAAACATGGGAGACCAAAAAGAATAGATGCGTTTGAACTATGGGGCTGGCGATGAGCATTGAGTATATCATGGGCTGCCCAAAGAAGGAACAAATCTGTCTTGGATGAAAGACATGGAGGATGGTGTGACTTTGTCGTGCCTGCTTTTGGACATGTTAACAGGAAGGATCATTCCCCAGAGAAGCATATCATGCTTGGTGAAGCAGAGGTTCATTGCAGGATTTCCCAATCCCTCAAAAAGGTGGTGGACACTAGGACAACAACAATAGGTTCACACATAATAACACTTGTGAAGAATCCAGCAGTATCATGTTCTGTTGTATATGAGGTCATTATGAATCAGAACCAACCCAATGGCACATAACAACATGACAATCTTGTAAAAGATGGACCATCTCTTCTGTTGCATGTTATTTGTCATACAAAGCAATGCTTTTATAATGTAAGAGGGAACTACCCAAAAACATAAGTAGGGAAGTCTGGGTTCACAGGATTAAAGCAATTCAGGCAACAGAAGTTTTGCAGACCTTGATTGACTCTCAAGATCAGGAAGGAGTTGTTCACAGGGCTCAGCTTTGCTCTCTGGATTTGGTCTCGCAAAATTTGGACATGTTGTCAGAGAATACAAGTCCTTGAAGAAAGGCCCAGATACACCGGCACAGCAGCTTCCACAATGAGCTCTAACATAAGAAGAATTTAGAGGAAGGCACAGGACCAGGCAAAATTTCATTTTATTGTTAAGGGGGTTGGTATGAGTGAGAAGGAAACTAACAATGACAATGATGTACTTCCTTTAAGAAGTTTGAGGGTCTTCTGTGAATTTAACTGACATCTACTATTTTATGCAAAATCCAAAGCAGTAGAGATTTTCAAAATAAGGTCCTCATTAACCTTTGCTCTCTACTCCTGTGAAGAATTAGAGCCCTATTCTGTGTCATGGAATCCTCATGAGTTGGCCCCAACTCAAGGGGCAGTGCTTGTTGAGTGAGAAACCTGAGGATAAGGAACGTTCCTTTTATACTTGCTCTAAGACCTGTTATTTGATTGAAATGATACGTGAGGTCCTCTGAAGGCTGTCTAGAATGATTTCAAACATTGTTCTCAACATTGTTCAGAATACACATCTTAATTTTAACATTACTTGCCATAGGGGGGTCCTGACAATTTGGGAAGTTCATCAAGTGGCAACTTTTGTCTAATAGTTCACCCTTCAGTTTATCTCCCTCCTCTACTTAAAAAAAAATAAGTGACAAGAAGTAACCATGAGACATGAATATGAATAATGAAAAATTTAGTTCAAAATCTCCATAGCAAGACCACCTACCTAATTATGTACATTTTCTAATTCCTATGTAACTTTAATCCATGTTGTCACTAGACCCTTGGCCACAAAGATTTTCCCACACGCAGTGGCACAGCTTCCACTATGATAGTAACAAAGAAGCCACCGCAGTAGACAGACTGACAGACTTCTCAACTTTGCTGTTACATGCTCTCAACGTGATTCTGGCTTCTAAATACCCGACAGGAGAGAATCGAATTTTTCCTACAGGGTCTCTGAGTGGCAGTTGGTGATAACCACTGGTCTGCGGACCTCAAATCCACCAGGTGCTCCGTGAGAGAAAGATGAGGCGATCTGCTCCTGTAAAGATTTACAACCTCAAAAACACCAATAGACTTGCCAGGGGTCAAAATTGACTTGATGATGGTGGATGTGTTTTGTTTTGTTTGCTTGTTTGTTGGTTTGGGATGGTGGAGAGCAGAGGTTGGGTTACCATTGCAGACATTTTGGTTAGCACCAGAGTTCTTAACCATTGTGCCAATAGGATGACTTTCCTTAGTTTGTCACAAACTAAATAGAGTAAGATTTAGCTGTGTGTGCTTTTTGTGCCATAGTCATATACAACTCATGGTAACTTTAGTATAACAGAAAAATATCGCTATCTTATTGATTTTCCCTATATGAACCTTCATGGTCATTCTCATGTTTGAGTTCTTTGCTTTTGCTATTGCATGAAAAACAAATCAGCAACCAAAAAACGTGCAAGCTCTATTACCAGTATTCTCAGTCCTCAGACCAGAGAACAGGGTGGAGAAGGCTGAAGACAGACCTGGACATATGACATCAAGTGATGATGTAGACAAGAAGTGTACAGAGGAGCAAGTGGTTTATGAGCGACTTGCTTAATTAACTGTGTCACAAAGTTTCGCTGTTGACTTGGATAAGGTGATTAGGGAAAACAAATAATTAGAGATGAATTTTAATTTTCTGGCTTAAGTACTTACTTGTTGGATTATGGTACTGTTTACTGAAATAAGAAAAATGATATCAACAATACAGGCAGGCTTTTGAAAAGCAAAGCTATGGGGGTGGTTCCCAGGTTATAAATCAGAATGGCTTGTGAGTTCAAATTGCTGAGCTCACTGTTAACAATCTAACTTCATAGCCCACTATGCACTAGGGTTCCCTGGTGTAGATATTCATTTTGGCAAATGTTTCTGCATTGGCCCTCTTTTTTAAAAATTGAAACTGTACTTTAGGTGATATAAAAATAGTTGGGGTTGAAGAGGGAATACTTCACTCTACAGAATAATCACACCTAACAAATTTGGATAACATGTTAGAATAAAAGAACCCAAATTTTGCAGTCTTTTGTGAAATTATTGCTTCAAGCAATATCTGAGCTAATGTTATAACCTTTGAGCCATTGTCAAAAGATAAGAATTGTATAATCCAATTTACATTAAATATCTCGGAATCAAAGTTAATTAGTGATTACCAGAGGTGAGAAGAAAGAGAAGAAAGCAGAGTACTCAATATTTAAAGACACTGAGCTTCTGTAACAGAAAAAAAATGGAAAATATATTAATGAAAGTTGGACGAGAAAGGCATAACCAAGGCCATTAAATGTTTCATGTGAAGATTTTTTAAGTAGCCATTATTTTGGTATGTATGTGTTTACTAAAAGCAAACAAATGAACCGTAAAGAACTCAAACAAAAACAATATCAAATAAGCCAATGAGGAACTGGACATTATTAGAAAAAAATGTGGCACAGATTGTTTTCCTGATTCACTTAGAAATACAGGGAAAAACAAAGCACTATAACAATGATCAATTTTTGCATCACTAATGGTGGAAAAATATGAGTATAAGCATGGGCTTTTTTCCAATCAGTTGGCCAGAGTTGTCTTACAAATTTCTTATAGACAAGTGAATGTTTACAGTGCTTTATCAGCATGTTGAAACATTTCAATTGGTATTTTATCAATTCCCATAGTCTTTTATTTGTTTGACTAATGCTGCATTATTAATAGCACAAGCAAGTAAAATTGTGCTGAAAATCAAACATGATTGCAGCAGTATACTGACCGGAAACTACCATAGGTTCCAGCAAGATTCAGAAGGCCTGTTAGACAAGTGAGATCATTGCTGATATCAGATGGATCTTGGCTACCAGTTTTTTACTTAAATTTCATTGACTGTGTAAAGGCACTCATTTGTGTGGATTATAACAAACCATGGATACCATAGTGGGGCATAACAAACTGAGAATAATGGGAATTCTAAAACACTGCATTGTGCTCATGTGCTATATATATATATATTCTGGATCAAGAGGCAGTTGTGCAACAGAAAAGGGAATACTGCAAGATTTAAAATTGGTAAAGATGCATGCCAGGGTTTTATATTCTCTTCATAATTATTTGGCCTGTATGCTGAGTAGATTATGAGTAAAGCTGATTTATATGAAGAAGAATGTGGCATCTGGATTGGGAGAAGTCTCATTAACAGCCTGCAATGCAGATGAAAAGAGTTGCTTGCTGAAAGTGAGAACTTGAAGCACTTGCTGATGAAGACTAAGACTTGCAGGAATCCGTGTGGATTTCAACTCAACGTAAGCAAAACAAAAATCCTCATCACTAGACAAATAAGTGACACCAAGATAAATGGAGAAAAGCTTAGAGTTGTCAAAGATTTTCTCTTCCTTGGACCCAAAATCAAATGCGAACAGCAATGAAGAGATCAAATGACTTGTTGCACTGGGTAAATCTGCTGCAGAAGACCTCTTTAAAATGTTAACAAGCAAAGACATTACATTGAGGACTAAGGCGCACCTGAAGCAAGGCATGGGATTTTGAATTACCTCATATGTATGGGAAAGTTAGACACTGAATCAGGAAGCCCAAAGAAGGCTGATTCATTAGAACTATGGTGCTGGTCAAGAATATTGAAAATAGCATGGACTTTCCAAAGAATAAGTGCATCCATTTTGGAAGACACACACTCAGAATGCTCTTTAGAAGCAAGGATAGGGAGAATTCATCTCATGTACTTGAGATATGTTGTCAGGTGAGACCAATCCCTAGAGGAGGGCCTCATGTTTGGTAAAGTAGAGGAGCAATGAAAGAGAGGATGGATTAGCCCAGTAACTATGACCATAGCCTTAAACATAAAAGCGATTATGAGGAAGACAAAGGACTAAGTAATGTTTCCTTTTGTTATACAGAACCAACTCAACAGCACTATGTTAGTGTAGGTAGACCAGAAAAACAAATTCATAAACACACATATGTATATGAGGGAGAGGTTTATATACAAGAGGACTTGAACACTTGAACATTGAGAAAGCATCCCAACCCAGTCTAGTCCAAGCCCACATGTCTGTTATTAACCCTTATGTCCAATACCAGTCTAAAAAAGACACATAAAATGATACCAAATGTAGGGTGATCACAAGCCAGATGGATAGGATGCCTTTGGATCCACTAGGGTTGTAAATATCTCACTGCTGGCAGGGGTCTCCAAGTGGCTCCTCCAGTTCCAGGGGTAGGGGGTCTATCAGTGTACTACCATGTGTCTTGTCAGCAGAGCATCTCCAAGGGTGAAAGCTGAGGATGATAATGTCTCCTGCCTCCAATAAGGAAGTACCAGATTTCCCAGAATTCTCAGGAGAAGACCATGCCCACACAGAGGTCTCATTGGCTATCTCCAGATTCACAGGCTAGACTCCACCCCATAATCTTAATTCTCAAATTGACACCAAATTAGGTGACTACCACAATGCTTAAAAGCAACAATGGTGCAATGAGGAACCCTGGTATCTGTTATAGTTGTGTTGCTTACCACCAGGTCAGCTGTTCAAAACCACCAGTCTATTGTTGAAAGAAAAATGATGTTTTCTACATTCCTGAAGTGTTACAATCTCAGAATCCCAAGAGCCAATTCTAGTCTGTTATATAAGGTTGTGATAAGTCAGAATTCACTTGATGGCAGTGATTTTGATTTTGGTTTCTGGAATAGTGTATCCGTGAGCTCTTATCCATCTGCTCATGTAATAAAGTTGTAGTACACAATATCAACTATGTTGTCTTCCATACAAAAGATATTTAAATCGAACCCATGGCAGAATTTTTAGAAATACAAGGAATAAGAGAACATACTAAATACACAAGGAGAAAGTAATGGGGCACGTATGTCTATAGAAACTCTAAGTTATAACTGGCCCAGCCACAGACCCGACCAGGAAAGAAAAATCAGAAACAATAGAAGGACCATCTGTATAAATATATTGCAAATGATATAGTGGAAGCAATTGGAAAACAATGAGTATAAGCTGGTCATTAGATAAAATTAAAAATTACCATAAATTGTATTAATATTGTGGGTATTCCTAAGACTAGTCAAGACAGAACTACATGATGTTGAAATGTTTTATTTCCAATTTAACAATTTAAAATACCAAAAAACTATTTTGTCAGAGTGGACTGTAGTTTTAAGGAGCCTCAAATAAACTTGCTTCAGCATTAACATCATATTTTCACTTATAACATGCCTACATACACACACATCAAGCACAGCAGGCATGTTATTGTTAGGGGTCATTGAGCCCAATGCATAGTGCCCCCATGCACCCTAGGACAAAAATACTGCCTGATCCTGTGTCCTCTCCACGACCTTTTCTAGGCTTGAATCCACCTATCATCAGTCCACCTCCTTGTTCTCAGTTGACTCTCTACCACACATGATGTCCTTCTCTAGGGACAGCATGCACAGCACACAGGAAAATAACTCATGAGGGAATTGTGTGGCTTGCAAAATAAATGCATGATGTGCAGTAAAAATATGGTGTGCATATTATTTGAATAAAAATACAAGCATTATTTGAAAACATACATGTAATCCTTACTTTGGGCATATTTCTTTTAAATTTCTCTAGAATAATTGTCTACTATTCACTTGTCAGTTTGTCCTACTGTACTCTCTTGTTGCTATGACCAAACTCTATTTCCACAGTATTTCAAGTACAAGCACAATGACTTGTAGTACTGAGGTGTCAACAGAGCTTCCAGACACAGATGGATTAGGACAAAAGGGATGATGGTGATTTGCTTCCAAAAATTAACAAATGAAAATGCTAATGGTCACACAGAATTTTCCAATGTACTGGAGGATGAGCCACAAGTGCTAAAGCACCAAAACCACACAGTAGCTAAAGTAGACACTGGAATGCCAGTGATCATGAAAATGATGCAGAGTATGGGAATGTTTCATTCCGCTGTGCGTGAGGTAATCTTGAGTCAGAACTGACTCAAAGGAAAGAAAAACCACTAATAAACTAGCCTTGCTGCATTAATTCTCTTCATTGAGTTGAAACAGGGGAGAAAATTTGTACCTGGAGAATTTGTTAGTGCATTTAGAATTTGTATTTTTTAAATAATTTTACTGGGGGCTCACACAACTCTTATCAAATCAATACATACATCTATTGCATCAAATCACATTTGTACATTTGTGGCCATCATCATTCTCAAAACACCCTCCTTCTGCTTAAACCCTTGATATCAGCTCCTCATATTTCCCTTCCCTCCTCACCCCCTCCCTCATGAACCCGCGATAATTTACACATCATCACTTTGTCATATTGTATATTGCCCCATGTGTCCCTTCACCCACTTCCCTGTTGTCCATACCCCAGGGAGGAAGTGATATGTAGATCCCTACAATAGGTCCCCCAGGGATTCCAAATCAGTGAAAAAGGGGGTGTGAAAGAACTGACAGAAATTGATCAAGAGTAATGTAACAGAGAGAGACTACAGAATTTATATTTTTTTAATGTGAATTTTAAGGAGAAGGATTCAACATGAGAGGATCTTTTGCAGGCTTATCAGCTGGACCTTCTTCATAGATGTTTCAATCTTGCAAAATAACTGGAAAATTAAGAAGTAAAGTAAATGTGACACTGGTTCCTGTAAATTTTAAAAGCTCATTTTCTTCTTTGCCAGTTTGTTAGACTTGTGAAGCCTAGCTAGATAGTACAATGGAATAGAGTCATAACTAATAGTTACCTTTTTGTACCAGAAAAACAATGATCAAAAGTTCAATGTGTTGCGTTCTTTTCAGAAAACTTACACAAGCCTATGATCAGGGGGCTTCTAAAAATTTGTGGGGGAAATTCTATTCCTTCCTAATTCCATTTTTACATGAATTTGCGAAGCTCCTTTGTATATCTTTTATTTTATACATAACTTGATCTAAAATATTAATTATTCACTATATTGTGTAAATGTTATTCTTTAATATTCACAATATCCCAAGGTGAATTTATATGAAATTCAGACTACACTAACTACCCGGTAGCAGCAGTAGGGGGAAAATGCCAATTTAAATAGCAAAAAGCCATATACTAGGTATTTTTCCAAGTAGATAAAAACATTGATATCATCTAAAATGAAGTTGTTCAAAATGAAGAGGTTGTTTGGGGAATCTTTCTTTAATGGTTTAATTTTCTTTTGGGATTATGATATTTCTCAGAGTTTTCATTAAAGTACCACAAACTGCCAAAAGAACTAACAGATCTGCCTGGGAAGCAGTGCGACCAGATTGCTTCTTAAGGGTACGGATGGTTAGCTGTCATCGCACCTACTTCAAACACGCTGTCAAGAGCGCCCAGTCCCTGGGAAAGCACAGCCTGCTTAGTACAATAGAGGGGCAGAGAATGGAAGAGAAAGGACCCTCAACAAGATGGATTCACCCAGTAGCTTCAATAATGGACTCACACCTAAGAACCTCTGTGGGGATGGTGCAGAACTCTTGACTCTCCTGTGTGTATGGTCACTGTGGGTCAGATTCTACAGGACAGCACCTGACTACAACAAAGGCAGTTTTATACATGAGGGTTGTCTATTTTGGCATTATATCTGCTCATCCTTTTCTTAGGTTATTCATTTTGGGGTGAGCTGCCATCAAACTGGATTCGACCCATGATCACATGGCATTGAACAGAATAAAAGATGGCAAGATCCTACGTCTTCCTTATGTTGGAGTCCATTGTTGTCACTGTGCCAATCCATCTCCTTAAAAATTCCCTGGATTTAACTAGGTCTTAGTCTTACAAGACATTATGTCCTTCTCTAGTGAATGATCCCTCTTAATTATACATCCAAATTTAGCACATTAAAACCTCAAATGAAAGTTTTTGATCCACAGAGCTTGGTTTTTTGACGAGTTTTTGTGAAGTAGAGTGCCATCACTTTCCCCTAGGCTGTCTTAGTCTGGAAGCTTCTGCTGAAACCTGTCTACCCTAGGTGTCCTGGCTGGTCTTTGAATGACAGGGGACATCGCTTGAAGAGCACCACAGCATGTCAGACTGGCAGATGAGAAGTGATTACTCATCCTAAGGATTATTTAAGATTCTATGTGTGGCTTCATTAACAATTCTTTCAAGAAGGCTATTCTCACTGGAGTTGTGACAGTTCACAGACTGATGTGGGTGATGCACTAGTAGGGAGTTCTATAGCGCAAAAAGGAAAATCATTCAGAATCTTTACATGTGGGGAGTTTTCTATAGAATTAAAACATGAAGCAAGATGAACACAGGAGTAGAAATGCATTCTTTAATATTGCAGATGTAATAATTTGCAAAATAGCATGGCATAGGTCAGGCACACCTTAGTCTTCAAAGTGATCATATTTGCTTTTCAACATGTTATAGAACTTTATGACAACACATTTGCCAAAACAAGTTTTGATTTCCTGGATGCTGCTTCTATGGACATTGGTTGCGGGTTCAAGGAGCATAACTTTGTCTTTTCCCTGTTTTTCCTGATGTTGAAGCTGGTCTCATTGTGAGGATTTTTGTTGTCTTTAAATTAAGGCACAATCCGTGTTGAAGGCTATAGCCCTTGATCTCCATCAGTAATTGCTTCTAACGCCCATCTTTCAGAATGCAAGGATGTGTTATTTGCATATTGAAGCTTAAAAAATCATTTTATTGTGGGCTTGTATAACTCTTATCAATCCATACATCCATAGTGTCAAGCACATTGTACATTTGTTGCCATCATCATTCCCAAAACATTTGCTTTCTACTTGAGCCCTTGGTATCAGCACATAATATTTCCCCTCCCTCCCCACCTCACCTCCTTCATGAACCCTTGATCATTTATAAGTTATTAGTATTTTGTAATGTCTTACACTGATGTCTCTCTTCACTCACTTTTTGATGTCTGTAGCCCAGCGAGGGAGCTATATGTAATCCTTCTAATAAGCTCCCTCTTTCTACCCCCTCTTCCCTCCACTCTCCCGGTATCACCACTCTCACCACTGGTCCTAGGGGGGGGGGGTGCATCTGTCCTGGATTCCATGTGTTTCCAGTTCTTATCTATTTCAGGATACATACACTGGTCTAGGTGGACTTGTAAGGGAGAATTGGGATCATAACAGTGAGGGGTGAGGTGGGGGCAGAGTAAGCATTAAAGAACTACAGGAAAGTTGTATGATTCACCATTGCTGCACTGCGTTATGACTGCCTCGTCTGCTCCCTGCTACCCTACTCTAAGGCTGCTTGTGAATCTTCAAACTTTTAAGACCCCAGATGCTATATCTTTTGATAGTCAGGCACCATCAGTTTTCTGCACCACATTTGATTATGCACCCACTTTGTCTTTAGTGATCATTGTCGGAGAGGTGAGAATCATGGAATGCCAGTATAAGCGAACAAAGTGTTCTTGCACTGAGGGAGTACTTAAGTGCAGGCCCAATGTCCATCTGCTACCTTAATTCTAAACCTATAAATATATGCACATAGATCTATTTCCCCACCATCAGGTATAAATATATTTGCCTATATACTTGCCTGTATTTAGAACTCCATAAATGCCCTTTGCCTACTAGTTCTTTCCTGTTTCTTTTTACTTTCCTCTTATCTAACTATCATCCTCAGCCTTCCTTTGGATTTCAGTAGTTTCTCTCGGTTATATTGTGCTTGATCAAGCCCTCCCAAGCCTCGCACACAACCTTTACCACTAATTTTGGATCACTCGTTCCCATGTCTCTGGGGTTGTTAAAACCACTTCCTTTACCTCACCTTCACCTCTCCCAAGGTCCCCTGAAATAGGGACCCCATTGTTTTCTCCTCCAAATTGTTTATCCAGCCTATCTTATCTAGATAGATCTGCAGAGATAATAATAGGACAAAAACAAGACAGAGCAAAACAAAGCAACAAAACAAGACAACAAAAATTCAATGACAAAAAAAGAGAAAAACCTAAATATTTCGAGGTCTATTTTTGACCTTTAGGAATGTTTTTCAGTAGAGTCTGATGGGGTGTGACACACTGGCCCCAAAATCTATTTTTGATATTCCCTCAGGACTTCCTTGCTCTGCTCCCCCTGCTGTTCTGTTGCATGCCCTTGGTGTTTTGCCTTGGTGTGGGGGGGTCAGATCAGGTGCAATTCCCACACTGTTTCTCCAGTGCTGTCCCTTGTAGGGCTATGGGTCAGCGAGGAATGACATCTCTTGTAGTGGGGCCTGTCAAGTGGTCCTCTCTGTGCATTGGCTGCTCTGAGTAGGGATATCTTCCTCAACGCTTGGTGGGCCAGAGTGTGCTCCACTCTCTCTACTGCCCCCTGCATTTGTTCCCATGAGCTCTGCTCAGACATGTCCTCTCCCTGAACTATAGATTCTGTGCTGTCCTCTGAAGTAAATTCTTCTGGGGAGTGGGGCAGTGCCCTCAGACCTCTCTACTGGATCCTTGATTCCTCCCACTATGTTGCATTCACTTCTTGAAGCACTGGGTTGAAGTCTGGTCCTTCTTGTCCTGTACCCTCCCCTTGGGTGGGTTAGTCCCCTAATCCCCAGAAATCCATTTCTTCCACTCCCCTTCTTTTTCAGTTGGTTACCATATATATCCCTGAATTTGGTCTCCCCCCCACCCCGCCACCATTCTGTGTGGTCCTCACCCCAAAAAAGTTTGTGTACAGTAGCTTTTTTTTCCTAGGCCCCTTTTGCATCTTTAAGCTTACCTTAGCAGATTCATGTTACACTTACCCTTTCATGTTTGACTGACTTCATTAGCATAATTTCCTCCAGTTCTTCCCATGTGGCAATGTGCTTCATGCCTTCATCACTGCTTTTTAGTAATGTGTAGTGCGCCATTGTATGTTACCCCAGTGTTTTAATCTAATAGTCTGTATATGGAAATTTAGGTTGTTGCCAACTCCTTGAAACTGTGAACTGTACCTCAATAAACATTGAAGGACAGATGTCATGCTATGGTTTCTTTCTTGCCTGTTCTGTGTATATGCCCAGTAAGGGGATTGCTGGGTCATATATAGTAGTTCAATTTCCATGCTTTAAATATCGCTGAATTGATTTCCATAGTGACTGTACATACCTACAGGTCCGATAGCAGTGGATGGAAGTTCCTGTCTCACCACAGCTCTTCCAACATTTGTTGCTTTCTGATTTTGTGAATTGGGCTATCTTTGAGGGTGTTAGGTAGTATCTCATAGTTATTTTAATTTGCATTTCTCTTATGGCTAGTGATCGGGAACATTTTCTCATATGTTTATTGGCCATTTGGATTTCTGCCTTTGTCAAACTTCTGTTCAGGCCCTTTGCCCATTTCCTCGATGGCCAATTCGTTTTTTTTTTTTTCCCTTTTTGGAAACTATCAGAGTATTGTCAATTTTAGTAATAAGGCTGTTGTCTGATGTGTCAATGGTAAAGATGTTTCCCCAGTCTGTGGAATCTCGTATTACTATCTTGGTGAATTCTTTCGACGTACATGGGTATGTTATCATCTGTACATCCCATTTGTTAATTTGTGCCTCATCTGTATTGGTGTTCTCTAATTCTGCTAGCCTATGTATTCCCCGCACTAAAGTTCTCAGTTGATGTTCTCACAAATTCCCTCATTGATGACCCTAATAGTTTGGGGTTTTACCTTGAGGTCTGTGATCCACGTTGAGTTTATTCTTGTGCATGGAGAGAAAAAAAGGGGTCTGGCTTCATTTTTCTCCAGGTAGACATCTATTTTTTTAGTATCACTGCCCTCTGGTGGTTGTGGGAGCTACCCAGCGTTGCTCCTGAGAGCCACTGCTGGATTTGAACTGCCAAGCCCACAGATATCTATTTTTTTCAGCACCTTTTGTTCAAGAGAACATCAGCTTCCCATTTGATACTTTTTTCTCCTTATCCAACATCAGTTGCCTATATGGTGGTGTTCTTTTCCATTGGTCTGAATATCTGTCATTATACCAATACCATGTGGTTTTGACCACTGTGGCTGTACAATATGTGCTAAAGTCAGATAAAGCATGTCCTTCTTCTTGAGGACTTATCTGCTAATTTGGGGCTTCTTCCCTCTCCATGTGAAGCTGCTAATCAGTTTTTTCATTTCTCTGAAGAAAGATAAGGTAATTCAATTAGGGTTGCACTAAACTTATGCAGTGCCTAGCGCGGACTGACATCTTTACCATATTGTCTTCCAATCCTCCAGGATGGGATATTCTTCCATTTATTGAGATCACTGCTGGTTTCTTGTAATAGTGCTCTATAGTTTACCTCATGTAAATCTTTTGTTCTTTTAGTCAGGTATACCCCTAGATATTTCAATTTGTGCTCGGCTTTTGTGAAGGTACTGCCTTTTTGATATCCTTTTCTGTGGTCTTATCCAATATGTATAGCAGTCTGATAGACTTCTGCTTGTTGATCTTGTAACCTGTCACTTCGTATTGCAGCTTTTTAATGAGTCTCTTTTACTCCTGTTGCCCAGTTCTTCCGGCTGCTCAGCTTCTTTGATTATTTGGTCCACATACATATTGAATAAATATGGTAAAAGGGTACCAACTCATGAACACCTTTTCTGATTTTACACTACTTAGTATCCCCTTGATCTGTTGGAAATAATTCCCTGCTGTTCTATATGAAAGTTCTACATAAGTACAATTAAGTGTTCTGAAGTTCCAGAGTAATTGGAATATTTTATCAGCTTGTATTTTATAAAAAAATAGGCTAAATATCTTCAATTATTTTACTAAATGCTACTTCTAACAATTCTCCTATTTACCCCATTAATTCAGCTTCATCTCAGATATAGAAAGTGTAGAGAAACCTCATTAAGATTAGCTGCTCCCCCAGGAGCAAACCTCTGATGATGTCACTACCATCCCACCTCTCCAGGTGGTGCACTGAGACTGGATTAAGAAGAGAAAAGACAACCAACAAAATAGACCACAATCTAACTACTACACTTCCCAATTTATTGGAAGATATCTTTAATAAGAAAAGGAAATAACTTACTACTAAAGTCACGAGAGCAATAGGTGATTCTCTTTAGAGACTCTACTCATTTCAATGCATCCATTCTATCGTCATAAACTCGATGCTAACTCACAGCTACTTTCTAGGACAGCGAGGGACTGAAACCATCCATTCCATGGGAGCAGATGGTCTCACCTAATTTCCTAGGATCACCTGATGAGTTCACACTCCCAACATGAGTCTGCTATGCCATCAGGGCTATAAAATACAGCAAGATCTAAAGACTCAGAAGGCAGCCCCTCTCTGTTATTACTGACACACTTGCTGACATACCTTGACCTTCCATGCTGCTTACTGAACCCTGAGTACTTTCTTTTGTTTGCACTGTCTTCAAGTGACCTGATCTGGATGGTCCAAACATTTCAGGGAAGCTCTTAAAACCAGCAAAGTCTCCTTATTTCCTCCCATACCTTGATGCCATTAATTGATAGACTCTAAGATTTACTCTTGAGTATGTTCAACATTTAGGTAGAGCTGGCCTTAACATAAAACTTTTTTTTAACCTTCAACCACTTTTCACTAATATGTTAATTTTTATGACAGCTTCTACAATAGAAAAGGAAAGGAAAGTTCTAAAAGTTATGTCCCTATCATCTTCTTGTCCACAACCATGACAATCTGCCCCAATGGCTCCCCCATCTGAAAATGTTTTCTTTCAATAAATAAAGCACCGTTGAAGACTGTGATACATCACTGCCTACTCCTTATTGGAGCTTCCATCCTCTTCTCTTTTGCTGTACTTTCTCTCCTGAGCTTTTGTTGAGCCAAAGTGCTAAGTCGTTCTTGTCCCCTTTTTAGGAGTGGCCCAGGTGGGGAAGGTCTAAACTGGAATCAGACAGATTAGTAATAATTACAATGGAAGTTTTTACAAAGTCCAGGGAGAACTGAAGGGAAGGATCACCTGAGCGTCACCTGGAGATGTTCAAAAGGCAAATGTCACAGGAAAGGAGAACATGTCAATGGCCAGGGGGCATGCTCCTGGAACATTTAAAGGATTTGAAAACTGCTAACCAGTAAAGGGCAATGAACAAAAGAGAAGAAGGTCACATTGCCAAAGTAGCCAGGGGTCAGAGAACAAAAGACCTTGAGTTTATTTTAAAGTAATTTTGAGCTTGGCTTTTCTTTCGTTATTTTAAAAGTAAATGTATTAAGTGTCTCCTATTGCTTAGGTTGGAGGTGAAGGGAACAGAGCTGTAAGGGTTGAGCGGGTTGTCACTTTAAAAAGAACCTCTGGCAGCAGTAGGAGGACGAGTGATTCTGCAGAAACGAGAGAAGAAATAATTGCAGAAGTGGTAGAGAGCAGGAACTTAGGCAGTGACAGGGCTCCCATTGTTAAGGCCATGGGACAGTGAGGCTAGACAGGATGAGACATGCATACAAGCTCCCCCCCCCCCCAGAAAAAAAAAACATCAACAAACAAAAACCACTACCATGGAGTCAGTTCTGACTCACAGCTGCCTTATCAAGATTTCCTGATACTGTCGATCTTTAAAGAAGCTGATAGTCCCAGCATTCTCCTGCAGAGCAACATCATCACCCTTTGAACCTCTGGCTTCCAGTGAGCAGTGCAAACCCCCGAACCACCATTGATCCTGTGAACAAAGAAAAAGCTCTCTTTCCTCCTGTTTGCTAGGTAAAAAGTGCTGAAAATATCATTTCAACAAGAATTGTAGTGAACAGTTCCTAGATGGTAAAGACAAAAAACTCAAGGTCATTGGATTAATGCTGACTCATGATGATCCTACAGGACTGGATAAAACTGTCCCTGCCAGTTTCAGAGTCTAACCATATAAGGCAGAAGAAAGCCTCATATTTTCCCACGGAGCAGTTGGTGGATTTGAACAGCTGATCTTGTGGATCATAGCTTAGTGCAGAATCACTACCCTACCAGGACTTCTTCCCTAGAGGATAATTTGCCTCCTAGAGGACATATTTGAAATATGGATTCCTGATCACACTCCAAACCGAACCAATCAGTATTCACACTTGAAAGTACTCAGGTGGTTTGAGTGCTCACAAAAATTTCAGAAATACTGATAATTAATCGATAAAGAAGGAAATATGACCAAAGAGTAAATCTCATTTCCACATTTAAAAGTTGAGACAACTTAGGATTCTTTTTTAGGAACTCTTGTAAAAAAAAATACCCAAACAGCAATCAGCTGTTACCCAAAATGTTGTCCTTTGGAAAACCCCCAGCAAAACTAAACTAAATCCACATCTACTGGCCCACTGCCATCGAAAAGTTCACTGGAAATTTTGTCAACCAAGCTCGCTGCCATCAATTTGATTCCAGCTTACTGTGACCCTCTCTAGGGTTTAGGAGTCTGAGACTCATTACTGGAGCAGACAGACTCATCTAGATCCCATGGTGGGTGTCAACCTAGACCTTGCAATTCGCCACCCAAGGCTTTCCCCACAGCAGCAGCACCAGGGCTCCTAAAAGAACCGCAGAGGTGATCATATTCAACCCTCTAGTTACACAAAAATGAAAATTAAATAAAGCCAACCTAGAGTGGTGGCTTCTCTCCCTTCACATATAAAAACAGCAAGTCCCACCATCTACAATCGGAATATCTTCTTCATGGTCTTGTGCTTTCCTAAATCATGGAAATGAAAGTCAATAAAATGGAATGAAGCAGAGTTAAAATCAAGCAGCTTCTCCATTTTTAATGCAGGGAGGCCAGCCCTGCTGGAAAGCCTGCACTGCATCAGGAGGGAGGGCGCGGCTGCCTCAAGAGAACGTCTCAGTTCTCTTCCCTTTTTGAACTTCTCTTGTAAAATCACCCCACGTATTAATATTGCAAACCTTTACTTAACATGGCATATGCAGAGTTATAACCCATGGGCTGCCCCGTTTTTATTTTCATTTTCAGTCTTTCCACCAAAAGAATGTGTGGGAGATGGCTATTAGAGTAATTTGCTCTGCCTGGGGGCTAATTACTCTATTTGGTTCATTTTTGAAAATATTATGTTACATCCAAAGGCAAAATTGATGGAGGCTTGTTTCAGGTTCGCTGATGCAATTTTGTACAGATTAAATTAGTTAATCAGAAATTATGCGAACTAAAATAGATCTGTTGCTTTCTAAATCCACAGTATAAAATTGCTTTTTAAAAATAATTTTAAGTTTTGAGACATTATGCTGAGTGAAATAAGCCAATCACAAAAGGACAAATATTGTATGACCTCACTTATAGAAAAATACAGGAAAAGGGAAATGTATATCGAGAATAAATTTACTAAAGTCAAAGGAGTAAGATTTAATGATGATAAAAAATCACCTTGATTAAGGTTAGGACTACATAAAAATTATTGTAATTATCGTCAAAAATTGTAATTCTGTATACAGTTGAACAGGCAAAAGTTGCAGGACACATTTACAACAATGACAAGAAAGAAGAGCGATTTCGATGGCTGCGTATATAGAACCAAACACCCAGCGTCCATGGTTTCATAGGTTAATTGGCCCTCACCCTTAGTGCTTCTGTTTGACCTCCTAGTTCACCATGTCATGCCTGGAATCTTAGAGATCTGTACGCCACTGTCCAGGGTACAATAGTTAGCTTCTATTCATCTGGAGCAGCAAGGGAAGAATGAGAGTCAAGACCAGGAAGAAGATGTGGAATATGTGGATAAATGCTTTGATGAACAACTCTTTTTCATGAAACTATAAGTGGACAATATCCAGCTATCATAACTAAATATTTTGGTCAGAGATACTACAGAATAATCATGATCAAAGGAAGAAATATACAGAACAGAATTTCAAAATTCTCATGGGCTTTCAACTTTTTGGACTCATGAGTAGATGAACTCCTTAAAGGATTACTCTGTGATAATCTGTAAACCTTAAACCAAAATTACCCCCTGAGGTCATCTTTATATCAAATGATGTAAAAATGGTCTGCTTTGGGCATCATGCTCTGCCAAGAAGTAGCTATCTGGGTTCAAATTGACAATAGCGACTTGAAGTATTAGACAGCAACCTTAAAGGGCAGTGGATTTGCATTAATGAGGGAGGAACATTTGTGAGAAGTAGGGTGAGAAGAGTTGCACAGCTCAAAAAATGTCACCTGTGTCAGTGAACTGTACGTGCAGACTGTTGAAATGGTGTTTGTTTTCTGTGCATTGTCTCATTAGTAAAACTCAAAAAAAAATAAAATTTAGAAAGGAAAAATTATGAGTTAACTGGCAGGCGATTTAATTATATTTTAGTCAGTTTTCTCAAATGAGAGACTTGAGAGTTGTAACTTCTAACAAGAAGCTGTTAGCAAGAAAGGAATCCACGTGAAGCCTTCTATAACAAAAGTCCTACAGTCTCAGTCTCAAAGAGTCCAAGAAAGGACACTCCAGAGGCCAAGCGTGAGAACTAAAGGGCATCTGGGAATTTGGAGTGAACAATGAGAAAGAGAACAAGCTCTTAGCTTTGGTATTCTGTTCAGCTGCAATTCGAGAAGCATCATACCTAACGACCATGGTTTTACTTTAGAAAAAAAAACAGTGGTAACACATATTCCTGGATCAATTCCTGGAACATGATGACTACTCAATAAATTTATGTTCATGTGAAATACATATATATATATATATATATATATATATATATAATATATATATATATATATATATATATCCCAAACCCACAGCTATCTAGGTGATTCTGACTCATAGTTACCCTATGCACAATTTGCAAGGCTTTAAGTGGTTTTAGGAGCACATAGCTCCTTTCATTTTCTGAGGATCTAGTGATTTTGAGCTACAGCTTTACCTTTCAGTTAGCAATCCAGCACTTAAACACAGCAGCACTACCAGGGCTTCTTATAAAGGCATGTATAAAATATAGATGGGTAGGCATTGCTTAGCATCTGTGACACCTCTGTGAAATAGGGTGTGTAAATTGGACACGGATGATGAACACCATAGTCATCATAACTTATAGGAGCCTACTTCTGACTGTGCTTGTCGCCGCCGATGTCTCTGCTCTTGCTTCTGCTGGACCAGAGGCCAGAAGTACTTGCGGCAGTGGCAGCTGAGAGGGTAGGGTCCTCAGGAATGGAGAAGAATGAGACAAGCACCACTTGCTGTCTCCACCCCCCCAAACAATAGAAGCAGCTCAGACCTCACAGCCTCTGTTGCTGCCTGCCAGAGCCCCAAAGCACACACCGGAGCCATTTCTGCTGTCACACCTACCTGTATCCCATCTACAATAGTGTGGGTACGGACTTTAAAACTCCTAGAGGAAAGTGGTGAACAAAAGGAGAGAAACAAACAGAAATCTTACCACAGAGACCAGGTTGTTGATTTGGTTTCATATCCTGGAGGCCCTGTGCATAGCAGCCCTGAGGCATCTGCATAATCTTCCTGATGTTGAACTCATTGCTATTGCCACGGTGTCAACCCACCTTGTCCAGGGTCTTCTTCTGTGCTACCCCGCCAAGCATGCAGTTCTTTTCCGGGCATTGGTCTCAGCTGAGACCATGTCCAAAATATGGTCAGCCTTACTTCTACGAAACTTTCTCACTGTATTTCTTCCGAGATGGATTTCTTTGCTCTTCTGGAAGTGCACTTTGGAGTATTTCGCACTGAAAACTTTGTGAATAACTATAGTAGACTATAGACACTCGAATATGCTGTCATGCATAATTGCAGAAGGGGCACTAAACCACCAGAAAAACCCACAGCCATTGAGGCTCTTTGGACTCACAGTGACCCTATAAGACAGAGTAGAAAGCCCCATAAGGGAGCAGAAAATATCATTTTTCTCCAGCAGACATTAACCACAGAGAGCAGTGTCTCTCTCTCTCTCTCACACACACACAGACACACACAGGAACACACACACACACACCCCTATTTGTTTGAACATGTGTCCTATTTATCTATATATCTATAACTATATATTTGGTACAAAATCATATCAACAGAAAATTATTATGCTGCATGACTGTTTGAGAAGCTGAAATCACCACAGCATTGCTTACATTATGGTTAGAAATAATTACTAATATACATCTGAGTCTGCAGGTAGGGTATAACATTGTTTATCATAGCATTGTTCCCAGAAAGGAAGTTTAGAGCAGTTACAGTACAAACTCTTAATTCCGGATGCACATTGGAGTTCTTTGAAAATACTGATGCCCAGGTCCCACCCCAGAGAGTCTGATTTAATTAATCCCAGGTGAGTCTAATGTTCTCAGTGTTGAGGACTGGTGAGTCAGTGGGTCTCAGCTGACAGACATGCAAAAATAAATTAATATATTATAATTGAGATGAAAGGAACACTGGTGGTACCATGGTTAAATGCTCAGCTGCTCAGCGAAAGGTCAGTAATCCAAACCCTGCAGTCACTTCATGGGAAAAAGATATGTCAATCATATTCTCAAAAGATTATAAGCTCCAAGACTCTGTGGGGGCAAATCCACACTGCCTCATTGGTCCAGAATTAACTGGCCTACTTTGAGTTTAAGTGAGATGAAACATTTCTTGGTTTTATACTAAGTTGTCAATGATATCAAAATATGTAGCAATTCTAGGAAGAATGAAACACCCATTGACCTGTTCCCTAAATTGAACAATTATTAAAATTTGACTTATTCTCTCTCATCCTTTTCTTTCTGCACACATACACACATACACAAATAACTGATTTATACACAAATAACTGATCATGTGTTATTCTGAAATATTAAAGTAAATCAGACATTTTGGCATTTCATTATTACATATCTGTATGCGTCTTTAAAAAATACAGGACATTTCCTTCATAATCATAATATCATTCTATACCCTACAAAGTTAACACTACTTAAAAAATGTTTCCTAATCCTATACCCATATTCAAATTTCCTAAAGGTGATATGGGGGAACTTTTTCTGTTGACTTTTTGGAGATCATTAGTTATAAGATCATTTTTAAAATCCTTTTATTGGGGCTTCTTATAACTCTTATTGCAATCCATCCATCCATCCACTGTGTCAAGCACATTTGTACATATGTTGCCATCATCATTTTTAAAACATTTTCTTTTTTCTTGAGCCCTTGATATCAACTCATTTTCCCTCCCTCCCCTCTCCCTCATGAACACTTGATAATTTATCTTTTTTTTTCTGTGTCTTACAATGGACTGTTGTCTCCCTTCATCCACTTTTCTGTTATTCATCCCCTCTCTACAGAGATATGCAAAAACAATAATAAGCATAAAAACAAAGCAAAACAGAACAATAAGGACAACAAAAAAAAAACAGATTTAAAAAACAACAAAAAAGCCCAACAACAGAAAAGAAAAGCCTGTAAGTAGTTCCTGGCCCCAAAGTTGTTGCTTTTTATTTTTGGGGGGGTGGGGGGGCGGGGATATTCCTTGGGGACTTCATTGCTTTGCTCTGATACATGCCCTTAGTGTTTTACCTAGGTGTGGTGGGATCAGATCTGTCTCAATCCCCATATTGTGCCTCCAGTGTTGTCCAGAGCAGTGCTATGGGTCAGTGAAGGACGTGTCTCATGGTGGGGTCAGCTCCATGGACCTTTCTGTATATTGACTGCTTTGAGCAGGAATATTGTCCTTGGGGTTTGGCGGACCATGTTGTGTTCCACTCACTCTTTCTCTCTCCTTCCCTTTTAATTTGCTCTTATGTGCTCTGATCTAATAAGCCCCTCTCCTCAAACTAGCTTTAGTGCTGTCCTCTGTAGTGCCTTCTTCTTGGAAGGTGGGGATAGGAGGGTCTACATAGTTGGGATTGGGACCAGCCACACAGACCTCTTTATTGGTTCTCTGCTTCATGTTGGCATGCTGCATTCATGCCTTGGTGTACCAGGTTGAGGCTGGTCCCTCTCTCTCGCTCCTGTGGAGATATCAATAATATCCTCCCCTTGGGTGGATTAGTGCCCTGTTCCCCCACGATCAATGTCTTCCTTCCTCCCTTCCTGCCTTCATTTCCTGCTCCTTTTCAGTTTGCTGCTATATGTATCCCTGGATTGGGTCCGCTTCCTGCCTTAGTATGTGGACCTCGCCCCAGGAATGTATGCATAGTTTGGGTTTTCTCCTATGCCCTTTTTGCTTTTAAAGCTTACCTCAGAGGACTCTTATTTTACTTGTCCTTTGGTGGTTACCTTGCTTCACTGATCATATTTCCTTCCAATTCCTCCCAAGGGGCAGAGTACTTCATGCATTCATCACTGCTTTTTAGGGATGTGTACTACTCCATTATATGTATGTATCACAGTTTTCAAATCCATTCCTCTGTTGATGGAAATTTTGGTTGTTATCAACTCCTTGTGATTGTGAACTAAGCCACAGTGAACACTGGAGCCCAGGTGTCTGGCTGTGGTTTGTTTCTTGCCTCTTCTGGGTATAAGTACAGGAGAGAAATTGCCGGGTTCAGACTATTTTAACAGCAATATTTAACAAGGGAGCTTCAACAATAGAAAAATAATGATAAATTCAAGATTTTATTAAAATACTCCATTATTTATGGTCAAGGCCTAAAAGTAAATCACATCAATTCATTCTACCATAGAAAAAGAAGAACTCAGTGAAATAATTCTATGATTCCAGTGATAAATTTTAAAAAGCAATTACACTTAGTTGAAGGATAAATAGGATTTTTATCATATTATTTATTAATGTTGCTGCTGAAAATATACTCAGCAAAGTGTTCACCCATTCAAGAGTTTTTACATACAGAATTCAGTAAAGCTGATTACATATTTCAAGTTCTACAACTATTCTCCTCCAGCTTTTCTAAATTGCTCTTCTACATAAACATAAGTTAACAGGCCCTGAACTTCTTATCTAGCTTTTGGGTGATTGTTGTCAATTTTATCTCTTATAGCTAATTATTTAAGGAACTTCAGTAGTACTGTCATTTGGCAACCAGCCTCAAGATTGGTAGTTCAAATACACCTGCCTGTCTGGAGGCTGGAGAAAGATGGAGAAAGATGAGGCTGTCTGCTCTTACAAAGATTTATACTCTCAATGGCTCTTGCTGGAAGTGGAGGTTTTTGGTTGGTGGCACAAGGGTTGTGATAGTTACAAAATTTTGTGTCAACTTGAAGTTTAAAGGAAGACATTAGGCTGTCAGTCAGCTCACCGTCTGATGGTGCCTCCTTGTTGGCATGACCTCCTCACAAGGAGGGTCCTAGAAACACCTCCCCCCTCTCTTTGCCTTGACCTCCTGGCTCTACAGTCACTTGGAGAGTCATCAGCACCATGCTGAGGCTCATGTGAGCCCTGAAGGTGCTTCTACTGCTATTGGATCTTAAAACCTTGGTACCCACCAGTATATGATCTTCCTGCATCAATGCATGTGGCTTCATGAGCCTGAAGAAGGATTTATGGGCTAGAATCGGACATGTGGACTAGCACTGGACTTAAGGACTTAAGTTGGACTGAGCTGTCATGTTGACAATTAGTTCTTGATATAAAGGTCTTTCTTACACATATGTGTGTGTGTCTCTGGATTTGTCGCTCTGGTCAACCCAGGCTAAAAGAAAGGTTAATAACTCAGTTACAAACCGGGCATTTAGTTGTTCAAAACCACCCACTACTCTGTAGGGGAAAATACCTAAAATCCCCCTGTATAGCAAATATCCTGTCTTCTCAGGCCACTGCAGGATTCATGAATCAAAATCAACTCCAAGGCCTACAAAGGCAAAGACATGGATAGTTTGCTAAAGAGGACAACACTCGATCAAATATTCTTCCTAATTAAACTAAACTATTACCTGGTTTAAATGTGTAAGGAAATATTTTTGGTGTAAGGTTTAACAATTATTTCAGGGCAATAGCTATAGGATGGAGAAATGGTCCAGTCACCCTGTGATAGGAACGCTTGTAGTGCCAACATGGCCAACGAAGACAGGTAGGTCTGTTGTGACAACATGGCCAGTGAACACATGTAAGATCAGTTGAAGGGCGGGGATAGAAATGGCTCCATGAGACCTGCCCTTGTCCTCTTGCTCTTGGATCTTCAGACCAGCCGGCTGCCTTGTTCGTCCTGGGCCTCCATCTCCAAGCTACACTACCCATGGGACACCTACTTGGTGGACGGTGTTGCTGTGAGTTGAGGTTCCCTCAAGTCCTACTTGGCCACACTCCGGGAATATATATCTCTTGAGCTGGGGACAATTGGACCCTGTTATCTGGCTGACTGTTGGTGACCTGCTTTGCTGATTGCTGCCTGTGGCCAGATAGCCTGAATTGCTCTACAGAGGACTACTCAGCGGCCCTCAAGACTCGAAGGACTGCCAGTATACTAGCTGTCTCACGCAAGTGAGTTGCACAGACCCATTTATATTGCTTTATTTATTAGTTAACTCTTTATTTCTTATGTTAGATATCTTTCTATCTATATAAATATAAAGAAAGAATTATTAGTGCCCTGATTTTGTTTCCCTAGAGAACCCTGTCTAACACACACCCTAATGATTCCAGAAATTCTAGGCTTTACAAGAATGTGAAATTCTGTTCAACATCTTTCCCCCTTTTGATCCATTTAGTAATGCTAACCAGGCACCACCCTATATTGTCTCGTGGTAAGAAACGAGGCAATTAGACATGTATTCCATTTTCTCCTCATATTTCTGACTCCTCTTCTTCATCTGTTGCTTCAGGCACTAGAAACCAATCGTTGTACTATAGATAGCTGTTTGCAAGCTTTTCAGTTCATGGGCACTATAGCTTGCAATGAAATCAGACATAGAACAAAAGCACTACCTATATTATTATATCAATTCCTGGGATATTGCATGAAACCATAACCCCCAACCCCTAAACATAGAAATCAAACCACATATGTGTCTGATTGCATATACACAACCCCAGCAATTGCGCTTTTTGTTGTTGCAAATCAATTAAACCTGAAAGCTTGCCTCTGGTAAGTCTTCTCTTCTTACTATGTGTTTATTACAACTGCATGTAGAAAGTTTCTAGACAGATTATATTTAAGTAATAACATCTCAAAGGTTTTTGTGACAATTAAGTGAATTACTGAATGCAATGTTCTTAGAACAATACCCGTCATACAGTAAATGCTATAGTAGTGTTATCTATCTAGAAGAGGTCTTAAATTTAATGTGTGAGAACCTCATAGTAGGTGTGTGCTAAATTATAGTCTAGGACTCCTACCATAGAGATGAGAGACAGTAGGTCTACCTTAGTGTGCAGAAATACATAGACATTTTAATTAAGAATTCAAGCTGATGACATCACTTAAGCAATAAACATTAGGATTCATCTGAAGAACATAAAGTAATGATTAGAGTCTTATGTTCTAGAACCACACAATGGATAACATGAAAAAAGTAAACTTTCAGCTGACAGTGAACACAGTACAAAAGTATTAAGTTCCATTGATTGGATTCCGATGTACAGTGGCCTTGTGAACAGCAGAAGGCCACCTTGCCTGCACCTTTGGTTGCTCACACTCATTGCTGTAGGAATCCATTGCGCGGTCATTGTGTCAGTCCATCTTGATGAGGGTTTCCCCTTTTTCCCTAACCCTACACAGTACCAAGGATACTTTCCTTCTCTCAGGACTAGCAGTCCCTTTACATGTCCAAAATAAATAAGATGAAGTCTTGCCAGCCTCCCTTCTAAGGAATATGTTGCCTGTATTTAGTGAATCTTGCATTTGTTCATTCTTCTGGAAGTCCATGGTGTGTTCAATATTCTTGGCCGACACCATAATTCAAAAGTATTGATTCTTTTTTTAAATCTACTTTGTTCATAGTCCAGTATTCACAAATTTGAGAAGTGATTGAAAATACTATGGCTTGAGGGAGGAGTTCCTGGTCGTCAAAGGGACAGCTTCACTTTTTAAAATCATTATATTGGGGGCTTTTACCTCCCTTATCACAATACATACATACATACATACATACATACACTGTGCCAAGCCCCTTCGCCTGCTTGCTGTTGTCATCATTCTCCAAATCTCTGCTTTTCCACTTGAGCCCTTGATGTCAGCTTCTCATCCCTTCCCCTGCCCCGCTCCTCCCTGCCCTACCACCACTCATTACTCTATAACTTATTATTATTTTGTGATATCTTACGTTGCCCGATGCCTTCCCTTGCTCACTCCTCTGATGACTGTCCTCCAGATAGGGTTTTATGTGCAGATCCATTTGATTGATTCTCCTGTTCTACCCCACCTTCCTTCCACCCATTCAGTAACTCCGCTTTCATGATGGGTCCTGAGGGGTTCATCTCTCCTGGCTTTCCTGAATTTCCAGTTCCCATCTGTACCAGTATACCTCTTTCAGTCCAGCTGGATTTGTAAGGTAGAATTGGGATCATGATTGAAGCCTTCAAGAACTAGGGGAAAGTTTTATGCTTCATAACTACTTCACTGCACCCTGACTGGCCCTTCTCCTCCTCATGACCCTTCTGTAAGGGGGTGTCCAATTGCCCACGAATGGGCTTTGGGTCCTCACCCTATTCTCCCTCTCATTTGTAGTGATGTGCTTACTGCTATTTGATGCTTGACGTCTGCTCCTTTCAACCCCTTGCGTTCACACAGGCTGGTGTGCTTCTTCCGTATGGGTTTTGTTGCTTCTGTGCTAAACAGCCACTCGTTTATATTCAAGCCTTTAAGAGCCCAGGTGCTTTATCATTTGGTAGCTGGTCATCATCAGCTTCCTCCACTCTGTTTGCCTCTGCACCCATTTGTCTTCAGAGATCATACTGGGAGGGTGGGCACATAATGATATGGTTTTTGGTTTTTGGTGCCTGATTCCTGATTCTTTCAACACCTCATTGTCGCACAAGTTGGTGTGCTTCTATGGTGCGCTTTGTTGCTCCTGACCTAGATGGCTGCTTATTTACCCTCAAGACTTTAAGATCCCAGAAGCTATATCTTTTGATAGCCAGGCACCATCAGCTTTCTTCACCAATCTTGCTGATGCTCTGCTATGTCCTCAGTGATCACTTCAGAAGGTGCACACACAGTGACATGACTATTTCCTGTGTGATGCCTGCAACCTAATCCTTTCAACATCTTGTGGCCAGACATCTTCACTTTTTAAGATTTTAAAGAGGTCTTTTGCAAGAAATCCATGGTTGCATAATTGGTTAACTGCTGCCTGCTAACCAACAATTCAAACACCCTTTCCAGTCCAAGGGAGAAAGATGAAGTTGCCTGCCACCATAAAGACTTACTATCTCTGAAACTCTAAGAAGCAATTCTATTCTGTCCCAATAGATCATTATAAGTAATAAGTGACTTGACAACAGTGAGAATCTGCTGTCGATTTACCCATAAAATATGTCATTTAATTCCTCGAGTACTTTCATGAGCATTGACTATGGATCAAATTAAAATGAAATGCCTGACAATGTAAACGTTTTCTTCATCTGTTGTTAATGTTTTTAGTAGTATTAATATTTACTTCATCTATCTAGTAGTGGGAATATGTACTGTCTTTATGAGAGGTGTAAAAATTTCTGATCTTTAATCTTCATCAGTAAGTGCTTCATATCTGCTTCACTTTTCGTGAGCAAGGTTGTATCATTTGTATATTGCAGATTGATGATGAGTCTTACTCCAAACCTAATGGCAGGTTCTTCTTTCTATAGTCTGGTTTCTCAGATGCTTTGCTTAGTATACAGATAAAAATGATGCAATCCGCATGTACACTTCTTTTCTGATTTTAACAACTGCCTCTTGGTCTATGTATGGGTTCTACGTGAGTACAATGAAAGGTTCTGAACTTGCTATTCTTCATAATGTTATCTCTGATCTATTATTTTCTACACTGGAATATATGGTTAATTTTATCCATGAACAATGAATTTTTAGCCACACCTACTGTGTATCAAAGTAAATAGCCCTCTAGTTGACTTTCATTCATTATGATCTCACATGTATCAGGGTAGACCTGGTCTCCAGAGAGTTTTCAGTTGGGACTTTTCAAAAGTGAATCCCCAGACTCTTCAAAAGTACCTCTAGGTTTATTTGAAAGTCCAAACTTTGGGTCAGCAGGCAAACATGCACAACTATGAGCTATGACAAATAAAGCACTGTTATATACTGGCAGCACTCCAAACATGTAAAATGCAATATTAGTTCTTTTGTATGTGTGCACATGGCACACATGTGGAGAAACACATGAAGGAGAGCAAAGAGAAGCCTGTTCTTCTAGAGTTTGCTGCTCCCCAGAAAACCTAAGGTACAAATTTGAAAATGTATCTAAAAGGGAAATGTAAACAATGTAAAAGGGAAATGAAAAAGTAGAGCAAAAATGATTTTAATCTTCTAATAAGACACAGAATGAGCTACTTCTTTCCAGACCTTTAAAAGTATGACTTGCATTATTCTATGTCTAATTTTTAATTAGACTTGAGAAGTCAGTTTTCAAAAACTGATAAAAATAATAGTTCAGAGTCTATGCTCTGAATAAAATCTTTGGATAATGCATATGTTTCACATGCTGGGCTGCTCACAGAAAGGTTGGGGTATGAAGTCTAAGTCCCTTGCACGACATGGCCTACCGATCCACTTAAAATTAGCTGTTGAAAACCCAGTGAAGTATAGCTCTACTCCGACATCCCTAGTTTGCCATTATGCAGAATAGCCTCAATGGCAACAGGCTATCCTCTTGATGTCGATTCACAGGAAAACCACAATGAGAGAGTACAGTATCACTTTTAAGAATGCTTTTCAAAACCAAAATAATATATTCATGTCTAGCTATGCGTATTTAGATTGGGTTTTTCTATACATGATTGTATAAATTAATGATCTCTAATTTGGTTCTGAGCCCAGATCATGTAATGGTTACACATTATGCTACTAACCTCAAGGTCAGTGGTGTGAAACCACCAATCATTCACTGGAGAAAGATGAAGCGTTCTCATTCCATAAATAATTAGTCTTGGAAACCAACATGGGCAGTTCTGCCCTATCCTATAAAGCTGCTATGAATTGTAATCAACTCAAGGGGGGGGTGGGTTTTGTTTTTTTTGTTTGTTTTTTTTTGCTTTTTCTAAGTTTATATGTAGTAAGCAAAAGGTATAGAAATCACAGAAAACCTTATTAAACCAAAATATCAAAATGTGAAGCTCTTGTATCTCAGACCTCCATGGAGGTCTATACACTTCTGCAAGCAATATCTTCATCTAACCTTTCCCTCAGGAATTATTGTGCTCTGCAATTTACACCACATCAAAATGGTGAATTTGACACCATTAAAGATTCAACCTGTATTCCTGTTGAAGGGTCTTTGAACATTTGAAGCATTAAAAAGAGTTTGAAGAACAGTAACATATTTTAAAGGAGCTCTTCCCCAATTAGATTCTTCTAGGACATTTCTTGCTAACTTTAAATCTTGGGAAGGTGCAACTTTCCATTTCACACTGACAGTTTTCAATATTTTTTTTGGCCTCTGGTGGTCATAGGCGCTACCCAGTGCTGCTCCTGAGAGCTGCCACTGGATTTGAACCGCCAAGCCCACAGGCCGCAGTCCCGCACTCAACCACTTATGCCACTGGGGCTCAGCCCCAGTTTTCAATATTCTTAAAACTTTATGGAAACCCTTTGTGGACATCCTCATGACAACCCTTTAGCATTTCCCCTCGAGTGAGTGGTCACAATCTTCTGAACTGATCCCTCTGCCTTAAACTTAATTAGCCCAGCAGATCCTCTGAGAATCCACTGTTTTGATTGGATCATGGGGAAGGAAATTTAATGAGAGTAAGACAAGTATATTGTTCAGAAAACTTCCCTGCAGCCAGCCACTGATCATAGAGACATACTTAAATGTGTCTTGTTTGGAACAAACCTGTGCATGCATGAACTTGAAGTCTAGCAGATTTTTTTTTTGCTTACCTTCATGTGTGTTTGTTTGAAATTATTTCACCTTTTTATGTCAATTTTTTATTCATTTTATTGTGGGCTCATACATAGCTTTTCACAATACATAGATACATATACTGTGACAAGCACCTTCACATGTCTGCTGTCATTATCTTTCTTCAAATATCCACCTCTTCACTCCAGCCCTTGATATCAGCTTCTCATCCTTTCCCCTCCACCTTGCTCCTCCCTCCCCCACCAATCCTCAATACTTTATAAATTATTGTTTTGTCATACCATACATTGTCTGACATCTCTCCTTGCCCACTTCTCTGAAGTTTGTCCTCCAGATATGAGGTATGAGGTCCTTTGTAGATCCCTGTTGGTTCCCTCTCTCTATTCTACCTTCTCTCCACCCATCTGATAACTCCACTTGCACCACTGGAGGGGTTCATCTGTCCTGGGTTCCCTGCATTTCCAACCCCTGTCTCTACCAGTGTATCTCTTCCAGTCCAGCTGGATTTGTAAGGTAGAATGGGAACCATGACAGTCAGAGATAGGAAGTCTTCAGGAACTAGAGGAAAGTTGTATGCTTCATCACTACCTCACTGCACCTTGACTGGCCTGTCTCCTTCCCATGACTCCCCTGTAGGGGGTTATCCAATTTCTAATTTCAACTATTAGAAAAGTATACTCTCTAGTCATCTAGAAAAGGTACAAAGCAGAAATGACTCAACAATGAGTGAACCAATAGAAATCTGTAGACATATCTGTATTATGAAATAGAAGAAATAAGCCAAAATAGACATCAAATGAAAAATTGTATGTGAATAATTATGTTTCTCTACAATTTCTCATAAACTACTGTTTCCAATTAAGCACTGTCATGTTGGCTTTAATAACTCTGGGTTTATAAACCATATCCCTGATTCTGTTACCACATCTGAGTGACCTCAGAAGAGTTTCTTGCAAATCCTCAGTTTCATGGTTTATAAAGTGGAGGTAGTAAGCCTTGGCACCATCCTACTTTACTGAGGTATTTCCAAGACTAATGAGTCACTAAAGCTTTGGGCCACTCTGATCAAAGGCGTTGTATAACTGTCTACAAAGAATTGTTATTATTTACCTGTAGCTGTTTCTTTTACTGTGCCACTAATGAGCATTGTGGTCAGCAATAACTTATTAGGGGGAAGCATAGGAGGTGAAAGTTAAGTTATAATTCTTGTTAATATTAATTGGTGTTATGCAGACGATAGAAAACAAGACTTAAAAAAAGAAAAGAAAACAAGACTGCCTGCAGTCTAGCAGGTTGGAATGGTTTCTGCAAATCTATTCTACAATCTGGTTTAGAGATTTAGCATGCTGATAGTTTTCCTTGGATTTGTACTATTTCTATGTAGAATTCATCTTTCAACAGCATTAGTAGAAGACTGCATCAGAAGAAAACATTCAATTGAGATTGCTTTCTCAAATATCTCCTTTTTAAATGGAATGACTCTTAAGCCATTTCAATGACATCTCTCTCCATGCCTATTTCCATCTGTGTTTCCTTCCTTCTTTTAGAGAGAGAGAGAGAGAGAGAGAGAGAGAGAGAGAGAGAGAGAGAGAGAGAGAGCCAGCACAGGACAACTTCATGTCATTTTTTTTCCCTTTGAAATGACCAAACCTGAGTTCATTGCCAGCAAGTTGATGCCAAAGCATAGCAATCCTGAAGGACAGGGTAGAACAGGTCCCATGAGCTTCGGAGACTGTAAATGATTACAGGGGTAGAAAGCCCCATCTTTCTCTCACTTTGGAAGGAAAACAATTCAACTGTTTATTTAAGAAAATGAAGAGCTAAATGGTTGGATTGGCTGGACAGTTTCCATTGCACAAATAAAAATGCATTTGCTGTTCCTTCTAAAATTGTGTTCCGTGACCACTAGCGAATCTGACATCATAAACTCTCAAGGCAAGCACAATAAGTAGAAAAGTGGTACATGTGCAATAGCTGTTTGAAAAGATTCATCCTTTCTAGTTTGGGAATCAGTAGAGTTAAAACCAGATTTCAGATGAATGAAGAAAGCTCATATATATTAGTAATAAAATAGGCAATTTTATTTTACTTTGCCCTTCCTCAAAGTACGTGTCAGGATCTGATTCCCAGAATACGTAGAAGCATTTTCGTTCCCGGGTAGACAAGACAGAGTGCAGCGTCTCAAAGCGTTGGCAGCCCACCCTTTCTCTAATCAGGGTTCTTTCTCAGCCTCAGGCCTCTTTCATATCCAAACCTCTAGCCTAAAATAAACAAAGCACTCAGCAACTAGAAGCACTTTGGCTGAAATGTTTGTGAAGCAAGTCCATTCTTCAGTACTCAGGGTAAATAAATTTTTCATGACCTAAGATCCTTGCAGAGATGTTTTCATGAAAATCTACTATTTTGGAAGGAATAGTAACATCAACAATGACATCGTTTCAAGATAGCAACTCATGATTCTCTTTGTTTGAGTCTAACACAGAAAAATTCCAATTGGATTCAGGTCTTTGTTGGTATATAAATGAGGACGTAAATGGATCATATTTTCCTGAAACTTGAAAGGGTAATAGCCATTCATCCTGTATGTTATATGTCAAATATTTATACTCAGTAATAACAAATTAGCAAATATTGAATCTAGGATGAATATGGAGTAGTGAGACAAAAATGAATAGGACAAATTTCCCAACCTCCAGGAGAGCAAACTGTGATACTGGCAACATAACACTAGCTTGAAGAACTCAAGGTCACTGAACATTGTGGAAACGATCAAACAGGAACTTAACTTTCTATGTAAACTTTCATCAAAGACTCACTTAGATGTCATTTTTTAAAATAATAAGAAGTGAGAAGTGAAAGATTGATGTACTTACAAAAACATAACAAAACAACAGAAGCAGAAGACTTGCTAAGGATTGTGCTGAAGAAATGTTAGACGTTGTTTTAAAAATGATATATACTTGGGAATGACAGTCATTTTCTCTTAGGTAGAGGAAGTATATATGGAATGAGCTTAATAGTAGGTAAAGTGAGGATTACAGACATATTTTTAATGTTCTGAATGTTTTAAAATTAAGAGGTGATTATTTAGTAATTTGTCCTGTCCTGGACAGTGTTTTTCTAGATTAACATCTGAGAACGCCATGGTGAGTTACTGTCGATATGCCTTGATTTCATTTTTCTCAGTTTTACAAGGCACAGGATGAAAGAATACATTTATTTCCTACATTATGTTGGTTTATATTCTATCACCAAACCCCAAACCCTGCACACTGCAGTGGAGTCAATCCCGATGTATAGCAATACTATAGTATGGGGCAGAACTACCACTGTGGGTTTCTGAGAAGTGTGATTCTTTCTGGGTAGAAAGTTTCACCTTTCTCTCTAGTGGTTTTGGACTGCTGACCTTGTGGCTAGCAGGCAACTCATGCCCCCTATTCCTCCAGGGCTCCTTTATGCTATCACTCACTACCATAGAGGTGATTTCACTTCATAATGGCCCTTCGCTACTACAGGATGTCAAAATCGCTTACATAGCCTAGCAGGTAACCCCATTGCACATGTAGAGGACCCAATGAAGGTCAGAATTTTGTAGATTAAAAATCCAGTATTCTCTGGATAGTATACATAAGAACAAGAGAGAGAGAATGCAATGGATAAGACTGTAGGTTTGAACTCCAACTCATTAACTGACTGCCTGTATTATGTCCTTCAAGTTATGCAGTCTTTCTTTGCTTCATGTGGCTCCTCCATAATATGGGGATAATGACACTATTCTATTATTTGAATTGGGAGATTAATTCATGCAAAGTGTTTAGAAGTCTTCTTCTACCTCTATATAATATGAACGACCAGCATCTTCTGAAGTTTCCTAGCTGCTTTTTAGCTCTTTAGTTTCCTTCCACAAGGCTGGTGGTTTGAAACCAGCAGCTGTTCCCTCCGCTGAATAAAAAGAAGGATATCTACTCTCATAAATAGTTCCAGTCTCAGAAACTCACAGGGGCCGCTCTATTCTGAGCGATGTGGTTGCCGTGAATTAGAATTGACTCTATGGCAGTGACTTATTTTTGGTCATAGTCTCTGTTCTATGGCACATAAGCATTTAAAATTACAATTTGCATGGTGTGTATGAAAGTACTCAATGGTAATATTTCCACCAAAGCATAGTAAAATTGTGTTGGAACTCAATAAATATAAAAGGAAATTAATATGACTGTAGTACTCATGATTATCCTACCCATTTTGTTATCAGCACCATTCATTCCACAATTACTAAATGAGAGAGATTGCTATGTTGATTACTTAGCCTTGTGTTTGGTATTGATGATAAAAAGATATAGCTCTTTCTGTAAAGGACCTTGCATAAGATAGCGTGCACATCTTCTTTCACCCACCCCCACCCCACCCCTCATCACTGCCCTGGTGGAAGTAGGAAGCCCATCCTTGCTCCTGGAGAGCCACTGCTGGATTTGAACCGCCAACCCTGTGGGTGCACATCCTGACTTCATCATTAACAAAACATTATGTTAGTTTAAAATCCATACAAGGATTCCCTTTTCTTTCATTTTTTAGGATTCCATTTTCTTGTAGACTACACAGTGTTCTCATTTTTCCTGACTTGGACCACTTGTGTGACCACCGTGGTATACATTTTCATTTTGAGGCTCATAAATCTATGTCTAATATGAAAGGAATCTTTGTTTATACCAAGATCTTCAAAATGGAACCAAGTAGCTGGACAAAGGCAGGGGTGGAATTATTAAAACCTTTATCAAAATAATTATTTCATTTTGGAACAATATCAAATGAAGTCATATTGTAAAGTACTAAAGATGGTGAAATATTTAGCTTTTTCAAAATATTTAGCTTTTTACCAAAAACAGCATACTTCTCTCTAAAACAAGCAAAACCTTTTTACATTTTGTTTCAGATTATCTTTGTCATGGAAACACTGATCTGACCTACTACGTGTAAGAGCTCATTGACTGCCTGAGGATCCTTCCTTGAACTGAGGACGCATCTTGATTGGTGCTGGAAGGGGATCATCTACAATGCTAGATCAGGCAAAGCAACCAATGTACAGTAATGCCATGTACAATTAGATCTACAAGTTTAAGAAAATTTTAAAACCTGCCAAAGTTTATTCTGTTTTAAAATTTTATTATTAATAATTTGATTGGGAGCTCTTACAGATATCAGAACATTCCACAGTACAACCACATCAAGCAGTATTGTACAATGGCTAACACAATCAGTTTCAATATATTTTCTTTTTGCACGCCTTAATATCAGCTCCTCTTTAACCCCTGAATCCCCTGCCTATAACCCAGGAACCCATTTTTCCCCTATAAACTATTATAAGTTTTTGTATCATTCTACAGGCACATGTATATCTATAACCCAAATTGTGACAATATATTTCTTTAAACATAAGTGGAATAACTTCCTAGTCCGGCTTGTTTTCTGATTAAGACCTTGACTTAATGACATAAACTCACTGAAGAACAACAGCAACAGCAAAATGCATCTGCCACTAAACAAAATACAGTTTGTTAACTTCAGAGACTTACCCAATAATACAACCTAAAAACCTGTGACAGTTTATTTGAACTAAATGTTCACTTCTAAGAAACCAGTTTGATGGAGAATTGAGGGAATAATAAGTTGATCCAAAATGCCATGCACAAATATAAAACCCTATATCCAGTCCATGTCTGATGAGCAAGAATACATGCTTGCACCCTCTATTTTGCCTAATTGTAGAACAAATTGCTTTTCTTAAACAGTGGTTCCTCTTATGCTGTGAACACACACATTTTTAATGATGTAAATTTATTTTAGAGATCCCAGTGACTTAATGAACAGTTTGAATCACTTCCTTTGAAAAGCAGGAAGAGACTTGTAGAAACGATTTTAACTTCTAATGTCAACAAGAAAAGATTATCAATCAGGAGAAATATGGAAAAAAAATTGAAAACGAAACAATGAAAATCAATGAAATCTTTTATTTAAAGGTGCTTATTAAATGTGAATTTTTTTCTCTGTAAATGAATAATTAATTGGGACTACCTAACAGATATTCTGAATAAGGAATATCACTAAAATCTGTTACTCATTCTAGATGATTGAGTATTTCTCCTTAAATTAATATTGAGACTATAAAACTTCCTTGTAAAGACTTGGTCAAAGTTGACACTGAAAAAGAGGCATACCATGAGTCTCCTAACCTGTAAAATTGCATTTTAAAAGCATCATCTTTCATATTTATAATGCTATAACACTTCTCTTGCTAGCACAGAAAAGACTTAACATGTGCTAGACACCTCCAAAGTATAAAACATGAAAAGGTAATTATCATCTTTCTTTAATTAGCATATGGAAAACCATTATTACTTTTCTTAAACATGAACCAAGTTTGCACTTTTGTTCTATTTCCTTTTTTAGTCTTGGTCACTGTATTTACATTTAAATTTAATGTGATATTTATGGAATTATAATATATAAGCTAATACATTTACATTTAAAATAGAATTTTATTGTATATAAATGTCTTCAGTTACTGTTAAATATCTATTTCCTTCCAAAAAGTTTGCTAAATAAACCATACAGTATATAGGTTTCTGGATGATAGGTAATATTCTTGCTAATATGTTAAAGTATTCTCTGAAATGCATCTTTTATTTATAGAGATTTTACTATGGAATTTATATTTTTATACATAATCTCTCTCATTCAAAAATAAAGTTGTTTTAAACTTCACTCACTCACACAAAGAGCTAAATTTGATACATGCCCTTTGCAAATCCCAGTTACTTATAGAGTTTAGAAAGGAGGTCTATTTGCCAAAATAATAGGCTTTCTTAAAATGCTTCCCTGGAATACGCTTAGCATAGGCTATTATTTTTATTATACCATAATAAAATGCTATATTTTAAAATCAGAAAATAACTTCCCCTGATTTTTGATAGTATACTACACACATATGAATCATTTAAAAAAGGAAAAGGGAAAAAATTCCTCCTTTAAAGCATGATTTCCTAATTGAATAAGCTAAATGTATGGATTGTTTACAATTAAAACTCAGAGGGAAACCTAGTTATCTGCAACTGATTAGGAACAGGTACACAGCATACAGCAAATATTAGGACATGTCCAGGAAAACACTTCCTCCTGGTAGCTAAAAAAACAAAATGAAATTATTTTATTTCTAATTCAATACTTATTTGAAACACAATGTATTATTGTTCCCTTGGATTTCCACTGAGATTAAATTTGCAAAAACCATGCACTTAATTGATTACAGTTATTTTGTAATTATTAATTCTCAAATTTCATTTAGTTCACCAAGTCTTTCCTACAAGCTTTCGAATGTCACTGGGAAATGAAAAGTTATCATAGAGAGTTCTAAAAAATATTATAGACATGATTAACTCAATTGTCCAATAAGAATGACCTGTCAGAATTTTCATGATTCAATATATTATTTTTTCAACTGACTCAAAGAGTGTTATCTTCACCCCTTCCTTAACACACCATCATGCTCATTTGACTTTGTCTAGCAGGATCTCGCTGCTCCCAGAGCTCCCAGGCTTCTTCACTGTCTTATACTGTACAAGTGCGCCCCAGTCATTGCCTCTCTCCAAGCTGTTCTCGTGGCCAGATGATTAATTGCATGTGGACTATTTATGCAAACTAAAAAGTGGTCACATTATTGACCAGCTTTCACGAGGTCTTAGATCTTGCTTTCATCATGAGACTAATTATGATGCCCTCTTCCTCAAGGAGTCCGGGATGTCCTCAAGGAGTGACTTACACAAGCCCACACATTATTTGTGGTTGCTGTTCTTTATTGTTTTGTGGATTATTGTTTTATTCCAATAAATGTGAACTCCATGAGGTACTGTATGAAATGGTTTGATTCCGTCTGGTCTCTGTAGAGCCTACACACACACACACACACACACACACACACACACACACACGAGCCAAGTGAAAAGGTACTGCAAATCATTTGTCTCTGGAATTTCTACTGGAGAGAAAATAAAGGGCCACTCACTGTAGGTGTGTTTGGGCCAGATGCAATATGAAAACGCTTAGAAAACAAGTTGTTTCCTGTCCTCACAAAAGCCTTTCTTATTTCATTTTTTTCTCGTATGATATTTATCACCTGTCAAGTTCTCAAGATCTGATGAATTTTAAGTGCTCCTCAGGCCCCCACCATAACCTCTTAGTAAGGGCTTCACCTCCATCTCCACCATGTGAATTCTGTTGTCACTCCTGATTCTATCACCACAACAAGGCAATGACTTTATCCCACTACCTTTGAGCTGAATCAGACTCATAATAACTGCATAGGATAGCGTAGACCCGCCCCAGAGGTTTCGGAGGCTGCAAATAGTCTGAAATCCAACACGAATAGGAACAATCATGGCGGTATGGCCACAGAAAAAGCTGCACATCTTTATGGGAGCAGAAAACGTTCTTTTTTGATGTCCCTACCTTCCAGTCAATAGCCTCACTCATAGCCCACTCACGTCCAGGGTATTGCATTCACTTTTGCTGTCATATAAATTAGGTGCTTTAAATAGTTGAAAAGAAGGGATTAACCTATCATTTCTTAGCACATTTGATGCTACCTCGTTTTCCACATATCTCTATTTAAAAGGCCTTGTCTTTTATATTAGCTCTTTATTATGATATCAATCAGAAATTAGAATTGGGGGAGAGGGAGGAAATTTAAAAAAAGAATTTAGAATTGTTTGTGTTCTCTAAAATATATAAATGAACTCAAAAGCAAATGAAGGACATTAATCATCAGGTACATTGACATTCAGGAACACGTTTCATTAATTCTCACCATAACTAAAAGCAGTTCCTTTTTTTTATTTTTTTAAATAGATTGCCATGAATTGATTCTAACTTATAGTGACAAAATTTCTAGCCCTACTTTACACAAAGGTTTACATTCATATTAACAGAACTTAGCAATATCAAACCCAAGAATGGGATCTGCTTGTTCTAAAACCAAACACAAGGGTTTGGGGGACTTCCTGACACAAAGAATACAAGAACATATTGAACACTGAGTTGAAGGAGGGCACTGAAATGGCTTCTATCCCACTTATCATTTTCTGAGACCTGATTTTTATTAGATTTTTATTATTCATTCTTCTAACAATACAATGAAGTTGATAATGTTCTTTGTGGATCACAAACAAGAAAACCAAGGTGTTGGTAGTTGAATGATTAACCTGTGCTACAACACCTTGTAAATAGTCAAGCCAGAATTTGAACCCAGCTGTACCTCCAAAGCTCAGTCACCATTTGCACAACTGGGTTGCCTGTGTCTATGAACGTACTTCCATCAGCAAATAGTCTCTTAGTATTCATTCGGCTAGGTAGGACTTCAGGCAAGTTAATATATATTATCCACTAATCTTTTCACCCCCACCATCCTACTGCCAATGTCCACTTGGGACATTTTATCTCCTTGATTTCAACATGCCTCTCATTACTGAAAATGCATGGGTCTGTAAGTACATGACATAGAACTATCTGGAAAGACTAATACAGGAATATGTTGATCTAGAGTGTGTCTACAATCTGAAGCATAATTTTAAACTAAGCAAAGCCAGATGCATCCATCTTTCTCATTTAAACATCCCTTTAGAACCTTGATGGGAAAGAAATGCTGTTGACACACTGATGATCTAAACTCATCTCGTGGTATCCATGCCTTCAATAACCATTTAGGTTGGGGCATGTTAGGAGTTTTTCCATGTTAATTAGAATCAAAACTCAAAATACAAGTAATAAGATTCTTTGATGTGTCAAGGATATCAACGCTAAATGATGTCCTCTTTCTCTTTGATAGCACTTGAAATAATGTTTCCCCTGGTGATCGGTTATTACAGAGGACAAAGCAGAAAGCAGTATTTTTCAACTGATGATAGTGCATTTCCTCTTTATCCTTCATCATTTTTCTTTTCACAAAGCACATATATAAACATAAACACACATATACCCCTGAAAATAGGCATTTGAGATTGCTATATAGAAACATAGAAACATCTATCCTCACTTTGAAAAATATGAATGTGTGGTATAAAATAAAACATATAGATATACATCTTCGAAATCAAGATATTCCCTAGCCTAAAATTTGTATGTGCCACCAGTGAACAAGGTAACATGTACACGCTTAAATTCATTAATTGGTAACTTCACAAGCATTAAAATATTAATACACTTGCAAGCAAGTTCCAGTCATTCCATATTCCTTAATGGTACTCCAATAAATTGATAGTGGTTCCAGGTTTTGTTGTAGATATTTTATAATTTCTAGGAATTAGCACTCTCAAAAGAAATAAAACCAGATGAAGCAAAACTAAATGGTGCAAAGACTAAAAGTAGAATAAATACTTCATTCTAAAATATATAATGGAAATAAAGGACAATGTGCTGGTCAAGTAATGAATTATGATCCTAGAACAGGGTGCATTGACAAGCAAAATTCACAATGTGTAAGACTGACATTTCAATCTATCTCTTTAAAAGGAACAATTGGCAAATATAGCGTTCTCTGTATTTTCACAGTAGTAAAAGTAAATAAGTTTGAAAAATAATAAAAGGAAAAGAGAGAGGGGTGATCTTGCATTGAGCTGTTCTAATGAAGCACCACTGAGAAAAATTGTATCTTTTGGGGCATATCTTTCAAACTCCTGCGCAGAAGATGGGATGACTTCTTCGGCCTCTTGGGGGAGTTCATGGCTTTTACTGGCACCCACTGGCACTTCATAATCCACAGTCCCTTTCTTGAAGCGCTCATCTATTTACCGCAAGAGATCACATGGAATTCCACTTGGCCTTTGAAGTTTTAATATGGCTAAGCATGCAGTAGAATACTCACTTAAAAAAAAACCCAACAAAGGCTAAGGTTTGTTTATTCACAATCTAAAAGTTAGTAAATTATTTTCTGTATAATGTACTGGAAAATAATTAAACTTAGACCAAAATTTAAGAATATATACATATCAGGCTTTTAAAATCATGTAATGTTTACAAGTTGAGAAAAAAGATCCAGTAGTGCATGAAAACCTTTTTCCCCTTACCAATTATTTTTAGAAGTGTGTTGACTGTTTATCTGCATTAATAGTACATGGTGTTTACTTCCACATGCTACCTCTTACTGGCTGTTTGCTGAATTCAGCTAGTGAGATGAAGCAGTTTAAGAGAGGCCAGAGCCTTTTCATTCAGTTCCTCAAGTTAGGAACCCTGGGAAGACTGGTTCAGCTCTGCACACACAGAAGCACTTTGTCCAGGCGGCCTTGTTTGTTGGCATATCAATACCAGCAGTTATATAAGTGGTATGTGTACTTTACTTCTCGCTATATCATCTGAAAACAGTGTCATCTACAAAATGAATCTATTCATCTAGCCAGACGCTAGTCATAAATATAAAAGAATCCTCTGACTTCTAATCTCTGAAGCATGCTGGAAAGTGAAATATGGAATTTTCCATGCCTTCGGTCCTACACTTTTAACAAAAAACAACCAGTGGGAAAGAGCTTCTTTTGCAGGAGAGAGGCAATGTGAGTGCCTGGAAAAGGCACAGCGCCAGTGGTTCCAGAGGTCCAATTGTGCTTCTTCTTTATTCACATAGAGAGGTTGTTAGCCTTTCTATAAATTCTGAATCTTTTATAAGAATGGAAGTAACTTTTAGGATCTATAATAGGTGGTGTAATAGAGCATCACCAAACTATGAGAGAGTACAGAAAAATGACTGAAAAATTTACTTGCAAAAGTTCTCTGAATTACAACAGATCCTGTTTGATGTAATGCTGAGAGATGAGCCAGAGCTTAGAAAGCACTCAAAATGGCAAGCATGCAAAGTGGCAACAATACCCCCCCCCCCCAGAAGACACCAGCAATCATTAAGATGGCTTAGGACCTAGCAACATCTTGTTCTGTTTTAGAAGTGACCACAAAGACAATTAACAACAGCGGTCGCTACCAATAAGGAGATCAAAACTGCAAGCAGTTGTCAGCATGGCCGGCTTACAACAGTTATAACTGCATCACATAGCAGCTCAAACCAAAAACCAAATTCACTGCTATATAATTCTGACTCACAGCATAAAAAAACAAAAACAAAATTTAATTTATGCTAACTGGCTCAGCTATAACACAAAGCATACAGAAAAACCCATAGTCCTTAAGTCAATTCTGAGTCACAGAGTTCCTATGTAGGGTTTCTGAGGCTATAAATCTTTAGAGGAGCAGGTTGCCTCTTCTTTCTTTTGATGTGTGCCTAAAAGGTTTGAACCACTTACCTTGTAGTTAGCAATTCAACCCTTACCTGATAGCACCACCAGAACTCTGACAAATTTATAGAAACCTGACAAATTTAAGTATAACCATCTGAATTCAGAATTCCTCGAATTGAGTACATAGCTAGCCTGGGGGAAAATGAGCTTGCTTTGCTTATAAAAACCAAGAGAAATAAAAGTTTAGCAGTATATACTGAAAGCGCAAGAGTAAAAGGGAAGAATACCCAGAGAGGAATAAGGTCCATCTTGATTTCTTCTGTCAATGAGGTTAAAAGAATACGACCTAATATTTATTAGGCTCAAATAAGTTAAGCTAAGAAGTAAGCTAAATAAGTTAAAAAGCTTAAATAAGTTAATATTGAGAAGAACGGAAATTCCAAGCCACTTCCTTGTGCTCGTGTGGAACCGGTACGTGGATCAAGAAGCAGTTGTGGGAGTAGCACAAGGGGACACTGGATGGTTTAACATCAGGACGGATATGTGTCAGGGGGTTATGCTCTAAGTATACTCCCTACATTTTTATGCTGAGCAAATCTGGGTTATATGGAAAAAAATGTGGCATCAGAATTTAGGAAGATTTATTAACAACCCACGATATGGAGAGACAATGAATAAAGATAAGTAAAGGACAATGGATGCATTTGAATTATGGGGTTGGCAAAGGCTATTCGATATACTTAGACCACTCGAAGAACAACATACAAATGCCCCTTGGAAGCAGGGCACCCAGAACGCACTTTGGACTTGTTATGAGAAGGGAACAGTCCCTAGAGAGATTAGTCCCAAGAGAAGGACACCATGCTTGGTACAGTAGAGGGTGTGGTACAGTAGAGTTGTGAAGACGTAGCCCTGATGCGCACATTTCCTGATTTTAAGTAATGTAGCATTCCATTGTTCTCTTCTCACAACTGCTTCTTGATGCATGTTTGAGTTCCATATAAGCACAATGAAGTGTTCTGGAGTTCCCATTTTTCTCAAAATTCTATGTCCATAGCAACTTTTATTTAGTACACTAGTAAAAATGACACTGTGCTAAATTAAAAATTTAGAATGTAATTTTTTCAAAGATTGCCTGTAAATTCTTACTTGAACACATATAAAAATTTATTACTTGGAGTCTCCCATTTACAATTATGAATTCTCCTGCTGCGGTAGAAAAGTAGAATGCTACTTATGTTATTTGAAAGCTAAAATATAGTATTTGAGCCAAATAAAACATTGTATCATAAATCTATAAACAGAAATATGCCATAAAGCATACTGGGATTCTGCAATAGAAAAAATATTCCTTTGAAGGCTATAAACTCTACACAATTATAGGAACTTCAGTCACAAATATTTTCACCAAACTTTAAATAAAATTAAATATTTGCAACCATCAAATTGTACATAGATCAACAATGATGGCTTATAGCTATAAAATGAAGGTTGACATTTACAAGAAGTCATGCCCATCAAATTATAAGTACTGTTAATTTTACATATAGGAAAAGTCAGTCTCTTACCTTGGGGCTCTCCTTGTCCATTCTTGTCAAGCAGCTTTGTTAATTGATTATAGAAAACAGCGCCATCAACTTGTAGGAATGCTAGAAAAATATATTTAAAAATTATCAGCAGTTAACTTATAGGTATGTAAATATAATAATAAAAATAAAATGTAATCATCATGGCTATTTAGTTAACGATGGATAGAGACACAAAATCTATTCATATTACTGCCATTCTCTGAAAACAAAATCTATAAATCCATGAAAATTGGAAGAGTGATTTTTAATGTATATTGCAGGGCATGCATATTAGGCTATTTTTTCAATAAAAAGAATATCATATTTGATGGGTAGTAAACACCTATATCACAAGGATCATTTCAGAATGTCATTATGGTTTGTCAAATCATACAATCTATACATCACACATTTATATATATATATGTGTGTGTGTGTGTCAGCAAATATAGAGTGTCCTAGATAGATAGATATTAACAAGTACAAGGGGTTATTAAATCTTTTGTGAATTTAAAACAGCAAAGCCATATCTATCTTTCTTTCTGCCTATCATGCATATATATACACATTTACATACATATGGGGAGATCTTCAAAAGTCCATTTGAAAATGTGTTTAAAAGATAATAGAATTTTCTGTGGACATTTTACAGAATGTGTGTGTGTCTCTAACCTATATTAGTGTGTGCAACCCCTCATTTTCATCAGCAAGTGCTTTGGGTTCTCCCAAGTTTCAGCAAGCAATGGTATGTCTCAGTCTATTGCAAGCCTTCTTCCAAGTCTGATTGATGCTGCAGGTTTTTCATCTAGGTCAGCTTCTTGGATAATTTTCTCTGTATCTATTTGTTTATACCTATGCATAGAGTTAGATATAGATAGATCCGCCACTCACATGCAAGTTTTTCCTACCACCGTGGTATAAAAAGGAGCCCTCATGAGAAGCAGTATATGGAACCAATTGGCCTGCTAACCACAAGATCAATAGCTTGAAACCACTAAGAGGTCCAGAGAAGAAATATGAAACTTTATATTTCTATAAAGAGTTCCAGTCCCACTGGGCCTCCACTCAAGTACTTCCTGAATACAAAAATATTTTTTCTATTAAATTGACATTCCATGATGCCCACCTTCCTGACACGATCACTGAAGACTAGTGTGTGCATAAGCAAGTGTGGTGAAGAAAGCTGATGGTACCTGGCTATCAAGAAATATAGCATCTGGGGTCTCAAAGACTTGAAGGTAAACAAGTGGGCATCTAACTCAAAAGCAACAATGCCCACATGGATGAAGCACACCTGCCTGTGTGAGCACGAAGTACTGAAGGGATCAGGTATCAGTCATCAAAGAACAAAAAATAACATATCATTGTGAATGAGGGGGAGTGAAGATTGAAGACCCTAGACTCATCTATATGCCACTGGACAATGAGCCTGTCAGGATGAAGTATAACATTGATGAAGCACACAACTTTCCTCTAGTTCTTAAATGCTTCCTCCCCATCCCACTATCGTGATCCCAATTCTACCTTACAAATCTGGCTGGACTGAAGGATGTGCACTGGTACAGACAGGAACTGGAAACACAAAGAATCCAGGACAGATGATCTCTTCAGGAATAGTGGTGAGAGTGGCAATACCAGGAGGGTGGAGGGAAGGGAAGGTAGAAAGAGGGAACCGGTTACAAGGAGCTACATATAACCTCCTCCAAGGAGGAACAAAAGAAAAGTGAGTGAAGGGAGATGTCGGGCAGTGTGAAATATGATAAAATAATAATTTATAAATTATCAAGGGTAAAGAAATTATCAAGGGTTCAGGAGGGATGGGGGAGCAGGGAGTGAGGGGGGAAAGGAGGAGCCAATACCAAGAACTCAAGTAGAAAGCAAATATTTTGAGAATGATGATGACAACAAGTGTACAAGTGTACTTGACACAATGGATAGATGTATAGATTGTGATAAGTTTGTATGAGCCCAATAAAATGGTTAAAATAAATCCATGTGAAGGACTGATTATGAAAAAAATAAGCTAGTCTCTGAAACCTCCTGGGGAAATTCTGCCCTGTCTTATAAGGTTGCTATGACTCCGATCAATGTGGTGGGAATAAGTGCTTTAGAACATCGTACTGTACATTTTTAGGTGTACTTGTTTTATATTTTCATTATCAGAATGCAGGAACTATGATGGCAGAAACCTGGTGTCTAGACTCACGTGGACAACATAATAGATATACAATAAAGATTTATCGCATGCATGAAGAAGGAAAAAAAAGAGTTCTAGCCCCAAGGGGCAGGAATACACTGCCCTATGGAGTTTCTATGAGCCAAAATGGACTCAGTGGCACTGGGTTGGGTTTTTGTCGTTCATCTTGTTATCATTATTGTATTTTTATGTATATATGAACCCAATGCACATGCACATTCAAAGTGAGGGTGAATTCATGCAACATTAAAGCATTAAAGGTGGGCTTCTGAGATGGCAGTGTCCTCCGCAAAGGTGGTAGCTGAAGGCACTAGTGTGTGTGTGCATGATGCTCCACATTTCTGCCCCTGTCCTAGAATTAGAACACACATGCACACATTAAACATATTTCTCACTATGGCAGTTGGATGATTTTAAGTCAACTGGATACTCCTGAGTAGGAGTAGACTCCAAATCTGTCAATTAAATGGTAGCTTGTTGGCATCATTTGGGGTGTGTGGAAAGGAGAGCGCGCCATTTGTGGGATCGTGAGGGACTCCATGAACTGCCTCTATCTAACCCTCCACTTTCCTGCTTTCTGGAACTCTGGCTGTCTTGAGGAGCTGCCCCATGTGGGTCATCTGATCCTAGGATATGTTGGTTCCATGGCTGTTCCCACCAAACTTGAATCTACTCAACTCTGCACCCACCAACCTGTGATCTTTCTGCTTCCCAGTTCACCATTCTGTGCCTGTGTCACAAGAATGCAGCTATGAAGATCTAGAGAGGAACTTATGGACTAACATAGAAATTAAGGATTTGAGTTGTACTGGGCTGGGACAATTTCTTTATATATACTTGCTTCTTTCTATAAACCTTTCTCTTATCCACAGAAGATTATTACTGAATTTGTTTCTCTAGACATCCCCCTCCCACAGAAGGCAACTAAATCACACCCGATGTACTATTACTTCCTAGGAATTCCTAGCATTCATCATGCTTCAATTAGATTTTATATCAACTTGAAAATGTACAAAAGTAGAATAGATTCCACCAACCTGTCATTCAGGTCACAGCCTGATAATGCCTACCTGGCAGTGTGGCCTTCCAATAAGCAAGAAAATTGTTAGCTTCTCCCTCTCTCTGCCCCTCCACCTTCCTGCCTGCTGAAAACTCTTCCTGCGTCCAGGGTCAGCCCCATGCGGGCTGCCCAACCCTGAGAGCTGTTGGGACCCTTCCATATTTCTACTAACCTTGAATCCCAGCTACTCTGCACCCACTGGCTTGTGATCTTCCTGCTTGACTTTTCTGATTCACTGGCTTGCAGCTACATGATTCTAAAGAGGAATTTTTGGACAAGCATCTGACTTATAGAAATGAGTTAGACTTGGCTGGGATCCCTTCTTGATACATAATTATTCCTTGATATAAAGTTCTTCTTTATACATATATATGGGTCACTGGATTTGTATCCCTAGACAACCTGGTTTGGCATACACCACTTTTCATTCCCTGGGTGTAGTCCTAATCTAAATGTGGTTCTGGAGTGGAGACAGAGACACATTTCAAACACATCAAGGAAGAGATTCTAAGCTTATATGTGAAATACCAGCACGTAGTTTGGATGAGCATTCTGAGGTGCTCATTCCCCAAATTAAAGCTCAAAAAAAATTAGATCCCAACTCTATCCATACTTAAGATTCTTACTTTATCAGTGTGAGATAAAGCTCCTTAGTTTGAAATGATAAAAAAGAAAGGCTTAGGATGTTAAAACCAGACATCATTTGAAGTCTATGAAGTTATTAACTTTTATTGCTCACACCCTGCAAAAGGCTTTGTCAAGTTTCACTTGATCTTTCTCCACCATACACTCACTGTCTCCTGCCACAACACTCAGGGAAAGAGAAAGAGGCCATGCCTGGAAGACATATTGCAGCTTATGCATTTGGGAAGTCTGAATTTTAGTTCCGTCACTATGTTAATCTTTATAATAACTTAGTAGGAACAGCTACCAAATTTACAAAGCTTATATATAGCTCATAAAAGGGTCTTATTTGGAAATTACAACAAGCAATAGCAGATTCATAGATGAGTAGCTCTCTACAGAGGTTAAAAACAGGCCCAATATAAAGGTGTGGTTAGCTTTGCAGAGATCGCGGTGGGGGGGGTGGGGGGTGGAGAGAATAAGCACACATTTAGAACACTAAAACAGAGGGAAAAAAGAGATAAACATAATTCTTGTAGAGGACCAGGAAAAATCTTTCATAGAATTAATGTTGCATTATGCTACACGTTGCATGCAATTCAATCAATTTCAAGTCATCCCAACTCTGTGGACACCAGAAAGAAACGCTCTGTGGTTCCACAGCATCTTCACAACATTGATATCTGTGAGTCCATTGTTGCAGCCATTGTGTTAATCTATCTCTTTGAGGGTCTTTGTTTTTGCTGACATTTCTATCAAACATGATATCCTTCTCCAAGGTCTGACTTCTCCTGGTAACATAACTAAAATACATGAGATGAAGTCTTGCTTCTGAGAGGCTTTCCAGCTATACTTCTTCCAAGACAGTTTTGTTCATTCTTCTGGCAATTTGTAGTATTTTCAATATCTATGCTTCACAAGCACCATAAGTCAAATGCATCAGTTCGTCTGTGGTCTTCCTTACTCAGTGTCTGAATTTCACATGCATGTGAAGGTAATTGAAAATACTATCACTTGAATCTGAAGCGTCTTAGACATCAAGTGACATCTTCATTCTGTAACCTTTAAAAAGAGGTTTTTTGCAGATTTACTCAATGCATTATGTCCTTTGGTTTTTTTTTAACTATAATTTCATGGCTATTGATTGTGGTTTAAGGGAAAATAAAACCTCTAACAATTCAGTATTTTCTCTGTTTATGATAATGTAACCTATTGGATGAGTTATGAGTATTCTTATTTTCCTAACATCGAGTTCTAATCAATACTGATGATTGTAGCCTTTGATTTATATTTTTGGCATTGTGGGATAAGCAATAGATTACAAATTGCAAGATCAGTAACTCAAACTCACTACTCAATAAGTAGAAGAAAGATGGAACTGTCTGTTTCTATTAAAAGATTTCTGAAATTTAATATAAAATTATGATGAGTTGAAATTGAGTCAATAATAGTGGGTTTGTTTTCAACAAGCAGGATTGCATCATCTGCATATTATATGTAAAAAATCTCCCTCCATTTATTATGCCTTGTTCTTCATACAGAATAGTTCTCTGATTATCTGTTAGCATACACATTGAATAACTACTGTGAAAGTATACACTCGATACATACCTTTCATAATTTTAAACCATGTAATATGCCTCTTGATCTGTGTAAAGGTTCTGCAAGAGTACAATTATGCATTTTATAATTCCTATTTCCTCAATATTATTCATAACTTTTTACTATGACCTTTATATTTAAATGCCTTTGATAGTCAATAACACAGGTAAATCTACTTCTGATATTCTCTATCAGCCAACACCTATCTGTTAGCCTTTGTTCCACATTCTCTTTTGAATCCAGCTTGAATTTTGGCAGTTCACCGTCACTGTATTGTTGTAACCATTTTAAAAATTATCCTCAATAAGACATTGCTTGTGTGTTATTGCTCAATCAGTTCTTGAATTTCATTGGATCATCTTTGTTATAGAATAGCAATAATTATGAATCTTTTCCAGTCAGTAAGTCAGGTATATGCTTTCCAAAATTTTTGAATATCCACTTGTTGAAAACTCATAGTTGATTTACATCCTGCCAACCAAGCAACTTCTGGAGCTTTGTTGTTCACCTGTCTTCAGTCCAACTGACATATTTTCTTTCAAAGCTATCAGTTTGATTATATGCTATCTCTTGAAGTGGTTAAATGCTGTCCAATTATTTCTGGTATGATGATTTTGTGCATTCCTGTCCTTTTTACATTGAGTTAGAATTAATATATCATTACCAATAAACCATAATTCAATGGTTTAATCATATCAAGAAGGACTGTGCAATCATCACAATCACCTTTGGAAGTTCTTTCCCTTTCTTTGACACACTGCCTTTGGTTCCCCACTTTCCTCCCTCTTTGTTCACTTCCTAAGAAAATTATCAAACCCATTAATGCTTTTGTATTTCCTTCAATCCCTATTTCCCTCTACAGATAATCTATTCAAGACGCAGGCAGACATCAAACAGGATCTCTCCACACCAACCAGACTAAACCAATACAAACCTCACTTAAATAGAAAGCAAAGCAAATTTTAAAATGTAGAATAAATTCACATTGGGTTCACAGGAAATCACTCTCTGACTGAATACGGTTGTGAAAATCCCCTTTACAATGCTCACCATATGATATTTGGATTATTATCATTTCTTGCCAGTGTGCATTTGGAATTCACCGGTGGATTTTGAACTACTTCTGTCATCTATAGTTTTCCACATTTCAGATAATTACAATTGGAGAACTGGTTCCATTTCCTTTTCCAGGATCTTATTATTAGCTGTCTTTGGATCACACAACTTGTTTTGCTTCTTCCATGTGAATTTTGCTGGCTCCTTGCCTAGATCACTGCTTGTTTTGAGACAAGCCTTTGGCTATTGACATTATATTAACAATATTAATATTAAGACCCCAAGGCAACTTCTTGCTAGGCAACATACAGTTTCTTCACCACCTTATGCTATGACACCCATGTCTTCAGTGATTTCTTCATAGAGGTCTTTACCAGAAAGGGCCGTGTTCTAAGAATTAGTTGTTATTTTTTAATCATTTTATTGGGGGCTCATACATCTCTTATCACAATCCACACATCCATCCATTGTATATACAGCACATTTGTACATTTGTTGTCGTTATCAGTCTCAAAACATTTTCTTTCTATGTATGCCCTCAGCATCAGATCCTCCTTTTTCCACTCTCTCCCACTCCCCACTCTCTCACAAACTCTTGATAATTTACAAATCATTATTATTTTGTCCACTGTCTCCCTTCACCCACTTCCCTGTTGTCAATACCTCAGGGAGCAGGTTCTATGTAGATTCCTATGATCACTTCCCCCTTTATATTTCACCTTCCTTCCATTCTCCCAGTATAACAGTTCTTCTATTAGGGCTGTGACAAAATAATACCTCAAAATTAATTCTTTTTTTTGGGGGGGGGGCATCACTGCTCTCCGGTGGTGGGAGTAGGAGGCCTAGCCCCACTGCTGGAATTGAACCTCCATCCCAGTGGGCCGAAGTCCCGCACACAACCACTACGCCACCGGGGCTCAGCCCTCAAAATTAATTCTTATAAGGGTTTATTTCTGTAAGTGTCTGATTCAATACCTCTTGTTGGATTCTGTTGTCCAGAAATTTGCTGAGAATTTTGGCGTTTATGTTCATTAGGGCTATAGGTCTGTAGTTTTCTGTTCTTGCAGAATCTTTTCCTGGTTTGGTATCAGAGATATGCACACTTCACAAGAAGGGTATAGGAGTTGGCTGTCAGTTTCTATGTTCTGGAATATTTTGTGCAGTACTGATGAGAGTTCTATTAAAAACTTGGTAGAATCCCTGTTAAACCACACGGTCGGGGGTTCTTCTTGGTTGAGAGTTTCTTGACAGCCTCTCTATTTCTTCTTCTGTTATGAGTCTATTGAGGTTTCCTACTTCTGTCTGTGTTGATTTGGGTAGATCATATATGCCTAGAAATGACTATTTCCTCTAGGTTATCGAACATGTTATAGCACAGCTTTTCCTGAAAATGTGTGTGTTCTTTGATTTTATTCAGGTCTGTTGTGCTGCCTTCCTTTTAAAATCTCATTCTACACATTTGAATCTTCTCTTTTTTTCTTATCAGTTTTGCCATCGGTTTGTCCTGGAAAATTTTGTTGATACTTTCAAAGAAACAAGGTCCTATCTTACTGAGTTTTATATTGTTTTTTTCCTGTTTTCCATTGCATTTATTTCTGTCCTTGTTTTTATAATTTGGTTTCTTCTGTTGTTGGCAGGTTTATGCTGCTGTCCTCGTTGTAGTTGTTAGAGGTGTTGTGTTAAGATGTTATTTTTCCCTTGTGTTCCGTGTGTGCATTACTATAAATTGCCCTGAGGTATCATTTTTGCTGTGTCCCAGAGGTTTTGTTATTTTATGTTATTTTTTTTCATTTGTTTAAAGGAACTTCCTAGTTTCATTCCTTAGTCATCGCCTGTGTTTTGTGAATTTGAGGAGGACTTTGTAGATGAGTGTCAGATATATGGGCTCATGTTGGACTTATGGACTTGGACTGGACTTAATGCTTAGTGTACAATTACCCTTTATATAAAACTGTCTCATAAAAATGAGCATTTATGAATTTTGTTTCTCTAGTCTACCTAGATGAACAGAGGTACTAAACATTATTCTTTTACATCATATTTCTGGTCATTTTAAGCTTCCATTTCAGAGTATTCTATTTGGGCTTTGGTGGTTTTCAGTTGTTAGATTTTGTTTTTCCTGTGTGCTGTTTTTCATTGGGGGTGGGGGTGGGGTGTTACTGATGATGACTGTTGTTTCTGTGACACAGTGGTACAGATATAAGTGGTGTGTGAGCAGCAGAATTGTATAGGTGAGGTTAACTTTTGGAGGATTGCAGGATAGAGGTCTAAGATGAGCAAGAAATCGTACTATAAGAGGAGAAGCAAAAGAGTTTGTGGGGGTGAGTCCTTGAGTTTTAAAAGGGCATTCAGATCAGCCTATAATAAATTTAAAATGAAATGTAAAAGTCGCGGAGCAAGGAATCTGCGCTGGTTTGGGGTAAGGCTGATTCCTTCAGTGCTGGGTGCATATGACTCGGGGTCGGGGTCGGGGTGTCTCAAGCCCAAAAGTGACATTTCGCTGGTGTGGGTGTGGTCTGCCTGTATATGTTTGGAAGGTACACACGAAGTTGACTGGAGCTATGGGCTAAAGAAAACAATACAAAAGAGTCAAAAAAAAAAAAAGGATCAACTTTCATTAAAGAAAGGTAGACTGGGCTGAGCCCCGGTGGCGTAGTGGTTGTGCGCGGGACTGCGGCCCACTGGGATGGAGGTTCGATTCCAGCTCCACGGAGCAAAGGCTGGGCCTCCTACTCCCACCACCTGAGGGCAGTGATGCCACCCCCAAAAAAATAAAAAAAATAAAATAAAAAAAAAATAAAAAAAAAAAAGGTAGACTGCAGAAACTCAGGAGCAAAAGCTGTGCCTCCCGTTCGGGTGGAGCTGTCGCTTCCTTCGGTTCATCAGAATTGCGGTCTATAAGCCAGGCGTGGGAGAAAGGCAGCGGCTCCAAAGAGAAAGGAGGTAAAGGGAAACGGGATAAAAAGTGGTCAATTTCTTTAGTTGGACAGTAAGAAATTCCACTCCAGGCTGTTCTCCAGGTAAGGGATCCAGGGGGGCAGTGAAGGGAGGGGCCTGAGGGGGTGGCCTTGGTGAGGGCTTGTGGTCAGGAGAAGGAGCGTGCAACACTCCCAAGTGGTACGAGGCTGCACCAATGATGGGGAGGATTAGAGAGGTTCGGTCTGAACTCTGACTTTCCCCCACAAGAAAGGGGAAAAGCAACAAACAAAACTTGATGCTCTTAGTTTCAGTTCAAGCACCTGCGTTTGAGAAGCACGAACCCTTAACATGCTGAAAGTTGTCCCATATTCAAGGAGAGAATCCCCCTGTGGTTACTGCTTGGTGGCCAATCTTTTCTGGATGTTTCCTGCATCATCTAATATTTGTCCACGAAATCTGTCACGTACAACTTAAAGTTTGAAGGGTGTTTTCCGTTCACTCAGCTTGAAAAGAGGGAGCATTGCCTTCCCTTTTCATTTTTTTCTAATTCCAGTTCCACACAAATCTTATTATAGTACTTTTCCTGCTGGAGCTGCCCTTTGAAATCTTCCTTTCTGCTATCTTGCTTTGTCATTTTCTTTCTATTCACCAAAGCTGCTCTATATTCAAAAGCAAACTTCAGAGTCTGCAGATACCCATTATGGTATTTACTTTCTTTCTTGTCTTTTGATGATTTTTTGCTTTCTTTATGTATGCTGCTGTGAAAACCACTCCACAAAGTATCTGGTCTTCAGGTATTAGTGTTACGTCTGTTTTGGGGACCCTCTCTAAATTCTGGTGGAATATACGTAAGGTCACATTTTGATTCTTTGGGGCTGCTCTTGTTTTCTTCAGTTTTGACAGGAACTTGCATAAGAGCATTTTATTTCTGCAGTTGGCTGCTGGCCTTGCTCTGCTTGATAATTATATTGAGTTTTCTTTTTCCACAGACATAGTCAATTTTATTTCTGTGTATTCCATCTGATGAGATCTACCCAGTCACTGTTGATGTTGTTTGCACCCAGATATCAAAAGATAGACAGTCTGGAGGCTCAAAGCCTAAAGATAAACAGCCCACTAGCCGAGAAGTACCCAAGTCCACACGGAAGAAGCACACCAGCCAGTGTGCCCGAGAGGAGTCAAAGGATCAGACCTCAGGCATCAAACAGGGAAAAACCAATATTACTGTCTATGCACTTTCCTGAGATGATCAGTGAGGACAAGTGGGGGCAGGAGAAAGAGTGGTGAAGATGGCTTATGGTAGCCGGCTATCAAGACATAATGCCTGAGGCCTCAAAGGCCTGAGGATGAGGAAACAGGGCAACAAGGCCTACCATAGAGGAAACACACCAGCCTGTGTGACCATGAGGAGTGGAAAGAACCAGGCTATCAGGCATCGAAGAACAAAAAGCATATCGTTAAGTGCCCACCCTCCTGTCATGATTGCTGAGGACAAAAGGGTGCAGAAACAGACAGAGCTGAGGAAACTGATGGCGCCCAGTTACCAAACGATAAAATAACTGGGATCTTAAAGGCTAGAAGGTGAACAAGTGGACATC
>PVJH01011258.1:23607-69771 GCA_004026705.1 Nesogale talazaci | reverse complement strand
AAAAAAGGAAAGGATTTTATGATGGATCAAAAGGGAGTGCTAGGGCTGAGCCCCGGTGGCATAAGTGGTTGAGTGTGGAACTGCAGCCCACAGACTTGGTGGTTCAAATCCAGCGGCGGCTCTCAGGAGCGGCACTGGGTAGCACCCACGACCACCAGAGGCAGTGATGCCCACACATGAAAACACACACACACACACACACACACACACACACAAAAGGGAGAACTAATAATAAGTTACTGCAGGCTAACCTACCTGCATTTGCCAAACTTACCATGCTTACAGGGCTCTCTGTCAGATAGCCAGGCTATTCACAGCTGGGCTCTGGTCAGAGGGGATTTCCCAAAGGTTGTATTCATGGGGGGACCCTGCAAGCTTCCACTGTCACCCATAACCCTCTGCAATCTGGGCGTTCATCATTTAAACCTGGGTACTTCGGATTTGGGTTTTATTGTTTGCAGCCCTTGGATCTGCTGCACTTCTCCCATGTGGACCTCATTGGTGCCTCTTCATGCCACCATTCCATGACCTTTTGAAAACCACTGTACATTAATATAAGTCCTAAACACCAGTGGGTTGCCATCCAGTGGACTGTGATTCTGTTCAGCCCCATGTGGACCAGAGTGGATCTGTGCCCCTGAGAGTTCTTGGTGGACGATGCTTTCTGCAGTGGGACTGTCATTGGATAGAGCCTCCAAAGGTTGTTGAAGATTCCACTGAGGGTTAGTGGGTTGGTTTGGTTCAACCAAGTGGCTCTCCCTAACCTCACCTGAGGCACATCTTCCTGTACTCTCCCCAGCACCAGGCATCATCTGGATCCCTAAGAAGACTGGAGCTGGCCTGTAGTGACTGTTGGGAGCCAGCCCAGAGGCTCGGCCCTCCCAACTCGGCCCCATTGCCTACAGTGCCAACTCCCTTCTCCTTCTGGCTGGCCAGGATTGACTCCAGAGCAGGTACTCAAATACCTCCTTTGCCATTAAGCCACCCTATGGGGGTCAGTGCCTTGGCCTCAGGGTGTTGGTCTGAGAGGGACAAGAAGACAGTCACAAGGGACATGTCCTCCCTGCTGACCCCCTGCCAGCGTGTCAATCCCTGCCGCTTCACGCTCATGGATGGTGCTTCCTGGGCTTCAGGGGCCTTCAGAACCAACTGAGGGCTGGGTGTAGCCCAGAGTCAGGGGTGGGGGTCTTGGGAAGCTGTACCTCTAAGGAGCTCACAGTGCCCCCTCTGGCCCTCTCTGCCTAGTCCTCTGCCTTCTCAAAGCTGCAGGAGCCCACCCCCAGCTCTCTGCCTCCAGGCCACCACCCTCGATGGTTATCACCTCCCTGCCCAGATGTCAGACCGTTTCAGGGCCCCGTGGTCCCTGTCCCTAGCACTCAGCAGGACCCTGTGGCACCTCTGCCGACTGCCCTCCAGGCCTCACTGTGCTTGGACTAAAGCCCCCATTCCTGGCAAGTCTCTCCTGTCTCCCAGTCATCCTCCCATCCTCCCGGAACATTCTCCCCAGCTCGCTGAGAGGCCGCTGCTTCTTCCATATCAGTGTTGCTCTCTGGCTGCCCCATGACTCATGGCCATCTTGTGCACAATGGAAGGAAATGACAGCGGGGCTGCTCCAGCCCCTCCGTGGCTCACAGATCAGACCCAAGGGGCCAGCAGCCTTCCCATGGGGGGTGGGGGGGTGGGGGTGGTTTCAGCTGCAGTCTCCAGGCCTTTCCTGGAAGCTGCGCTTGCTGAAACCCACTGAGCACCACCACGCAAGCCTCCGCTGGCTGCCCAGGGAGCCCTGGAAAGCAAGATAGTTAATACCACCTGTCCCTACCCCTCCGCTGTGCCTCCGACCCCAAATTATAAACCCTGCCACTTTTCACATTGGCACTTGTGGGTGGTGGGGGGAAGGTGGGGGTGGTGGCACTGGGACTGGATGGGTTTGTGTCTTGTTTTCAGTGTGGCTTCTCCACTTGGAGGTACCGGCAGTGACACTGTTTTGTTGTTGGCAGTGCGAGGCACACTTACTCACCCACCACTGACTGGTCTAGCCCGACTCTACCGAACAGCATAGAACTGGCCCTGTGGGTGTCCCGGGACGGTAACACCCCCCAGCCCCCACCCCCACCCTGCCACCTCCAAAGGCTGATAGTTTTCAGTGGCTGACTTTGCAGTGAGTAGCCCAGCATGTAACCATCAGGGCTCCTTCACAAGAAAACTCCGGGGAGGGGAGGAGGTGGGGTACTGTTGTGTTTTGTTTCATGGAGTCCAGCAGGATGGAAAATGCATTTGACTACCATCTCTTCACCGTCTCTCTGCATTTCCAAGCTGCTCTTACAAACCACGGCCCATCACAGGCTTACTAAAGAAGCAGTGCCATGGGGATACAGTGGATTCTCTCCAGCATCCCTGCAGGTGGGAGGCCTGAGGTTCCGAGCAGGGTCTAAAGCTGTAGCTCCAGACTAACCGCCCGTTGTTGCTGCCGCTGCTGCCTGAGCTCTGGGTGGCCGAGCGCAGGGCATGGTGCTGCTGCTCCTGCTCCGGCACCAACTCATGATCTGCACCGTGTGCCCCATTTCATGCGGCTGTCTGAGCGCACCACAGGGCCCGAGCGCAGGGCTGATGCTGGCAGGACCAAGGGGCCGTGGGAAAGGCTCGGGGCCTAGAGGGTCAGTGTGATCTTGGAGGGAGGCAGGCTGAAGACAGAGCCTTCGGAACCAGGTTGAGTTGCTGGGACAGGCAGGGATAGCCTTGGCAACCAGCTTCCTTTACTGTGCCAGTCCTGGTTGGCAGGGTGGCCCCTGAGAGCCACACTGTGTCCAGGAGCAGCCAGCAGAGTGAGAGCCACTGGGAAGGTCTGCTGAAGACAGTGTGGATTCCCCACTGCCACCATGGGACACGGGGGTCCGGAAGGCTTTCCATTGGGGGCAGTGCTGCAACCATGCCGTGTGTGTGTGTGTGTGTGTGTGTGTGTGTGGTGTTTATGTTCTCCTTTTCTCGACCCTCCTTTGCCTTGTGGCCCACAAGTTAACCATGAGTTAGTTAGCTGTGGAATTCTCACCTTGGCTAAGGCGGAGCTTGCCACCTTTTCCGGCTTTTAGAACTTGTCCCTGGAGGAGCTGGAAAGACTGGTCTCAGCCATCGGAATACAGTAGGGTTTTCCTAGGAAGCTGTGCAGACAAGGCTGCAGTGCACCCTGGGCATGCTATATGGGCTACAGGTGGTGGAAGCAAGAGAGGGGCCACTTCAAGTGAAGACAGGAGCAAGGCAGTGGGCACAGGGGGCTTTTGTAGGCTAAGGTTGCCTGTAAATGCCGCCAGTGGCCAATTAGGCAGAAGGTTGGCTTCCCTGAAGGCAGCCTGATGGTGACTCGAGAACTTTCTTAGGTGGGGAGTTAGGCACGCACACTTAGCATTCAAGGAGTCCTAACAATGAAGCGCCGACTGCCCACTCTGAGGCTGGTGGTTCCAACTCCAAACCCAATTCACTGCCCTCAGTCGATTCTGACCCCTAGTGACCCCAAAGCTTCCAGCCTGGAAGACAAATCCTCAGGGGCAGGTGGTTCTCCTCTGCCACAGGGAGTGAAAAAGCCTCTGGCCAACAAACAGCAGGTAGTCAGAGCCTGATGGCATCCTGGTCACCCATTGGGCTGCTCACCACACTGTCGGGTGCCCTGGTTTTCCGGGCACAATGCTATCTGAAGCTTGGCCTCTTGGGGCACATCTCTGTTTCTGGTTATGATGTCACTGCTCCTGGCACCAAACCCACTGTCAGCCAGTCAGCCGATTCCGACTCACAGTGACTGGGAGACAGGGTTTCTGAGGCTGGACATCCTTGGCGGAGCAGTTAGCCTTGTCTTTCTCTCTTGAAGCAGCTGGTGGGTTAGAACCTCTGACCTGTGTTGTCCACAGCAACACCAGAGCTCCTTGACAGCAGGTGCAGTGCCTCTGGGCAGCCTGGAGTGTAAGTGCTGCTTGAGCTGCCCAGGGCCCTCAGGGGCCTGCCCTTGGCTGGCTGCTCTCCTCCTCCCCTCTGAAGGATACAGAGCTGCCTGCTCCTCACCAGCAGCCTCCTCTGCCCAGCACTGCTCACTCCCCATTCCGCACCCTGCCACCCATCCCTCTAAGCAGGACCCACAAGCCCCTAGACCCTGGAGCTAGCACAGGTGGGTCATATGAGGTGCCTGTGGATGCCAGCTGGGTGAGTTATGGGCAGTGGGTATGGGCAACAGGCGGGGGAGGGGGCATTCTTCTAGCTTGACTCGCCTGGCACGGGACCCCAGCTTCTGGAGGCAGCTGGGTGGCTGAGTCACGTCCCCTGAGTCATCAACAGCAGCCCTTTGTGGGGTGTCCGCCCAGGCCTCCCTGCTCCGGGAGCATGCAGAGGGGGCCTGAGTTGACACCCCCTTTTCTCATACCCTGCCCGGAAACCGCTCCATGCCAAGCACTGGGCGTGCCCCTTCTCCCTGTTGATCCACCAGGCCTCTGGCAGACTGCCTTCCAAGGAGAGGTGCAGGAAGGAATCCAGGGCAGCATGAAGCAAGCCCAGACAGGATGGCTCCCCATGGGGATGGCAGATGAGGACCGGCGGTGCCTATCCTGACATGTCACCTCACCTCACCTGCCCTGCTGATTATGGGGCACCAGACAGGTGTTGAGAACCTAGTCTGGACACAGACGGGTGCATAGCTCTGTGCACGGTGCTGCCATCCTGTGTTGTCCCTCCTCCATAGATGAAGACACCCAGGGTCTCAGAGGTGATGAAGCTGCTCACAGTCACAGTTGGAATGTGCAGTCCCTGGTCCCGTAGCCACAGTTAGAATGTGGCATGCCTGGAATGAAGCTCCCGACCTGTGGGACTCTTTCCTGACTGACTGACTGACTGACTCACTCACTCAACCTAAGGCTCCCTTTCCCTCTGGCCTTAGGGGCTTCCCAAAGGATAGGACTATCTGCTTCGCAGGAAGCCAGCCATTAAGGGGAAACAAAAGTGCCATTAGGGTTCCCTGCTGTTCACTGGCTGCTGCCTGAAGAGGGCTGAGTGTGGGGGGTTGGCCTGAGGATCCCCTAAGGTTTTGATTCTGTAGGGGGGTGGTGGTGGTGGCAGCGGTGGGCGTGGGGCAGGATGGATCCCAAGCGGGGAGTTGTGCTGAGCAGAGCAAAGATGCCAGTGTGGGTTGAAGATACGGAGGGTTCTGGATGCATGAAAAGACTCTGAAGAACTGTGAACCAGTGTGTGTATGTGTGTGTGTGTGTGTGTGTGTCCTTCCTTCTGTCAGTCACTTCACGTTTGGAGGTCCACTTTCTGCTCTGAGCTCCCTGCCTGCTGGTCTGAGATGCAGTTTTTGGTAGTTGCCATTAAGTTGATACTGCTGCATGGTGGCCCCAAGGGCCTACCCCATGGGATCTTCTGACCCTTGGGCGGCAGCTCCCGGGCCTGTCTTCCAGGTGTCTGTGGGTGAGTGAACCACCAACTCTGGGGCTCCCAGCCACGTGCTTACCTGTGTCCATCACCAGGCCCCCAAAGTGAGGCTGGGTGAGATGGAGAGATGGGTAGCAGGGAGCATTTTCTTTTCTTTTTTTCTTTTGGCAGCGAGCATTTTCTAAGATAGACTTTGGTGTATGAGTTTGGTGTGTGTTTTTGTTTTTGTTTGCTTTTTAGCAAAGAGTCCAGGTGTTGAAGTGGAGCTTATGTTTTCATAGAAACGTTGAAGAGAATGTAAGAAAAAAAAACGAAGAGGAGAAGTGAACAGTTACAAAGAGGCTCGATCATAAGACCCGTTGTGAGGCTGGTGCAGGAGTTTTCGAGGCAGGTCACCTTCACCTGGACTTAAGTTCTCTTTCCTGATCTCTCCTTTCCCTGCCCCCTTGTCCTCTCCTCATCTTCACTATGGAGTCATTGTTGACTGACTGGCCTCCTATCCAAGCCAAGCTCACTGTCACCAATTCTACTCTGAGTCATGGTGCCCCTGTGGGTTTTTAATTCAGTAACTTTTTATTTAAAAGCAGAGCAAAACAGTTTCATTGGCATGTAATGCCCATACTATATAATTCAATAGTTCAATCCCCAGGGTGAAGTACAGCACCGATGAAACACAATATTCTTCTGGTTCCTCACCAGAAGGCTTCTTAACACCCCTATATCATGACCCCAATCCTGCCTTTCACTATGGGCTAGACCAGAGTATATACATTGGTACAGATGAGAGCTCAGGACACACAGAATCCAGGACAGATAAATCCCTCAGGAATAAAAATGGGAGTACAATACCAGGAGGGTAGGGGGAAGATGGGGAGAGGACGGGGAAAGAAACCATGGGGGAAGAGAGATTAGTGGTCGGTGTAAGATATAAAAATAATAATAATTTATAATTTATCATGGAGGTCTTAAGGGTGGGATAGGCGTGGGAGAGTAAAAAGATGAGCTGATAACAGGGCTCAAATAGAATGCAAATGTTTAGAAAGTAATGATGGTACAGATACACTTGATACAAGCGATGTATGAATTATATAAGAGCTGTAAGAATCCCCAATAAGGGCTGAGCTCTGGTGGCGTAGTGGTTGTGCACAGGACTGCGGCCCACTGGGATGGAGGTTCGATTCCAACTCCACGGAGCAAAGGCTGGGCCTCCTACTCCCATCACCTGAAGGCAGTGATCCCCACCCCCCAAAAAAAAGAATCCCCAATAAAATAATATTAAAAATAATTAAAAATTGCAACAATAAAAGCAATCAGTTAAATGGGAGAAATAAAAATGCACCAGGATCAAAAATTAGGAAAAAAGTTCATTCATATCAAGAAAAACTGTACAATCACACTGAAAGCAATTTTAGAACATGGTCTTTCCTCTTGTACTCATTGTAAGTAGATCCTGTTGAAAATCTTGCTAGCTCCTTTTTTTTTTTTTAATGTTAACTCTTTATGGGTGTAGAAAATCTTACCTTTTAAAAAAAAGAAAATCTCATCTTCCTCTCACGGAGCAGCTGATGGGTTTGAACTACTGACCTTGTGGTTAGCGGTCTATAGTATAACTATACCACCAAGGAAGGGAAAGACTTCCCCCAAGCTAGACCTGCTGCTGTCAAGATGAATCTGATGCTGTGTGCCCAGCAGGACCACCGAGAGCTGCTCTAGAGGGAGGGCCTGTGGTGGCATGTGTGTTTCCAGAATTGGACTTCCTGATCTTTCCTCTAGAGCAGCTGGTGGGCTAGAACATTGATCTCTTGGTGGGTGGTCTGATGTGGGTAAGCCAGTAAAGAGTGCCCAGAAGTGGATGTTTCCTGGGGCCCTGCTCTGGCCTTGGGCCACAGAGGGTCATTCTGGATCGTGGACTTTTGAACCTGCTTTCTAAGGAGCCCTGGTGGCACTGTGGGTTCGCCATTGGGCTGCTAACCACAAATCCACTGGCTTCTTATGAGAGAAAGGTGTGTTGGCCGACTTCCTTAAAGATTGCAGTCTTAGAAACATTATGGGGTGCTTCTGTACTACTCTATGGGGCCTTTCGCCAGAGCCCCCTACCCATTTTGGTTTCAGACCTCTGTGCTTTCTTGCTTTGTGCAGGTTTGGGTAGTGCAGTCAACATGGCAGGGTCTGACTACCAGGTCTTCTGCCCTGGATTCAGTTGCTGAGCCTATGAATAGTGGAGGCGGCCATGCAGGCCCAGCACATCGGCCCGATTCTCATGGCACCTGGCCCAGGCCCCCAGGAGGCGATCACTCAGTCATGGTCCTGACATGTCAAGGGCTGAGTCACCTGTCCTCGTCCTTGAGGGAGCTGGCTCTCCCTCCCTCTTTCATTTGTCATCTCCACTTTCTCAAGCTTGTAAGTTCTGGGTGTGCTGAGCCCGGGGATAATGCACAAGCCCATCACTGACACAAAGCCCACGGCCCCCTCCTTTCTCTTGGGGCCATGTGATTGGTGTGTGGTGCCAGCAGTGACAGGAACTGCCAGCACCCTGGGGCTTGTATGGGGTGTGGGGGCCCCCAGCAGGGTGCTTCCTGGAAGCCGTGGGCTGCATGGTGAAGCCAGTACAGGCAAAGCTGCAGGTGGGGTAGCCAGAGTGCCATGCGGGTGCAGGTCTTTCCTGCCGACCTGGATCCCCAATGTGGTACAGTGTGGGAATGGGAATGTAACTGGGACCAGGACTCCTTGGCCAGCTCTGGTCCCCTGGGAGGGTTCTTGGGAAGGATGGACGGGAATGGAAGAATCCAGATTGGAACCTATCCCAGAAAAGGCTTCCTGGAATCCTAGCAAGTGGGGGAGTCCCATGGCAGGTATGGCCAGTGGATGCACCGGCCAACAGGTAGTTTTACAGAAAGGAAGCATCTGGCCCTGACCCTAGTAACTGGTGTGCCCATTGCTCAGAGTGGTCCAGGCCTGCCCACCTTCCCGAGAGCAGGGGAGCTCCATGCCAAGTGCTGGCATCAAACTAGGTGACATTTGATGACCTTTGGCATGACACTGTGGACGTATCGTCCAGTCTTCCTTTGAAATTCTTTCTCTGCTGCTCCTCGGCCTGTTGCTCACCTCTTCCAGATGATCAGACCTCAGCAAATCCTTTCTCCTATCCAGTCCTTCTGAACTTCCACGCTGGCTTCTTTGCTTTGTGGGTTTTAATCATCATTCTGAATTCAAGTTCACCCAGCCACTCCTCTGTATCTAGTTAAGTTTCCAGCCATCCTCCCTTCACGCCAGCCAGCCTGCTCCTTCCTCTTGGCCCCTGGACTCTCACTACTGCTTGTCTGCTGTGCCTTGGGCAGCACGCCAGGCTCTCGAGATGGGCAGAGGGATAACATCCAACCAGGCCCTGACGTCCAAAGGAGTTCATGTTCCCATGGTAAGCCAAGCACATAACTAAGTCGTCTTTGCACAGTGGAATGTGGGCCATGAAGTGGGTTCCGACTCAGTGGATCTATGCACTACAGTTAGGAAGCACGGCCCAGTCCTGGGCTCTGCTCACAATTGTTACATTTGAGCACCCTTGTTCCAGCCATTGTGTCAATCTATCTCCCCCGCCCCCCCCCCCATGTCATATATATGTATATACATACACATATAAAGTAAAAAAAAACAAAAACTAAATAAAAACCTGTAAATATTTCAAGGTCTGTTCTTTGACCTTCAGGAGTGTCCCCTGGTTGAGTCAGATGAGGTACCACACCCTGGCCCCAAGGTATAGCCTTGGCATTCATTCAGGAACTCCATGCTCTGTTGCATACCCTAGTTTTGCTGTGTGTGGTTGGGTCAGACAAGTTATAATCCGTTTCTTCTCTGTTGTCCCCAAAGGGCCTTGGGTCAGTGAGGGAAGCTGTATTTCATAGTGGGATCAGCTTTATGATCCTCTCTGTCCACCGGCTGTTCTGAGTGGGAATATCGTCCTGAAGGCTCGGTGGGCCTGGATGCACTCCATTCTCTCTTCCAGTCAGGCATGTCTCACACTCTCCTGTGGGGATAGGCTGCCTGTGTCAATCTTTCTTGTTGAGGTGGTTCTTCTCTCATACTCTACTGATGGCGATTTCCAGGGACTGATGTCTCCTGATGACATGTCCTAAGTGTGGGTGAGACACAGTCTTACCATCCTCTCCGCTAAGGGGCAGGCTGACAGATTTATTGGTTTTCTAGCTGGCCAACCTGCTTTCCATGCTCTCCGACAACACCATTACCCAAATGTGTCTGTCCTTCTCTGGTCATGGCTCCATTTCCATCTGCGTGTGAGGCGACTGAAAAACAATGGCTTGAGTCCGTCCTCAAAGTGACAGACAGATGTGCCCTTTCACACTTTTACGCAGTCTTATGTTCAGATATGACCAATGTGATGTGTCCTTGGATGACTAGCTTGCCACTCACACAGTGTTGATTGTGGCTCCAAGCTAAGTCCTTGACAGCTTTAATCTTTTCTCTGTTTATTGTGACGTTGACTGTGGGTTTAGTGAGGATTTTTGTTTTCTCTCCAATTAGTTGCCATCCATTCTGAAAGGAGTAGTCTTTTTGATTTCAGCCATCAAGTGCTTTAAATTCTCCTTGATTCCAGCATGCAGGATTGTGTCATCTGCAGGTGCAGTTTGTGAGTAAGCCTTCCTCTGGTCCTGTGGCTGGATTCTTCCCAGAGTTCTGCTGCTCAGATGACTTGCTCAGCAGACAACTCAAAGAAGAACGGTGCAAAGGTACACAGCTTGGGCTTCCGCTCTGCCTGGCTTTAAAGCATCCCTTGTTCTGTGTGAATGACTGCCCCTTGTTTGTGTGAGCACAATGAAATGTTCTGGAATTCCCATTCTTCTCAGTGTGGTCCTCAGTTTGTTATGATCCACACAGTCGAGTGCTTTTGCATAGTCAATAAAGCATAAGTAAACATCTCTCCGTTCAGCCACGAACCATCTGACGTCAGCACAGATAGCCCTCATTCCGACCCTGAATCCAGCTTGAATTCATGGCGGCTCCCTATCGTTGTGCTACTGCAACCATTTTGAAGATACTTTTAGTGAAATTTCATTTGCGTGCAATGTTAGTGATACTGCTGGATAATTGCGGCATTTTTTGAGGGGCGTCTTTTTTTTTTCATTTGGAATAGCCACAAAAATGGGTTACTTCCTAATGATTGGCTGGCTTACTGCCTTCTAAATTTCTTGGGATGGATGAGTGAGTGCTTTTTCAGTGCTTCATCCAACAGCTTGTTGAGACATCTATCCCGCCGGTTCCTGGAGCCTTGTTTCTGGCTGTCTTTTTTTTTTTTTTTTTGGCATCACTGCTCTGCGGTGGTGGGAGTAGGAGGTATGGCTCATGTCTTTCATGCATCTTGGACTTCTTCTTTCAGTATCCTTGGTCCATGCTCATATGCGACCTCTTGAAAGGGCTGAATGTCCAGTTGTTCTTTTTGGTACAGCGACTCCGTGTACCCCTGCCATCTTCTGATGCTCCCTGCATTGTTCAGCATGAGTGCAGACTCGGTGCTGTGAGGGAGGGTCTAGTTGCGGGGATGCTGGGTCACGCACTGACTTAGACAAGTTGCGTGTGTCTAGTGTTGAGTCTGGGAGGGTGAGTGGTTGTTTGGGTCTCTGAGGACCGAGAGGAGGCAACAGAAGGGAGCATGGAGGCCGAGACACTGGCTAGAGCAGTAAGTGCAGATGTTCGTTCCTTGTCATGCCATCCCTTGTCATCCGAGTGTGTCTCCAGCCCAAAGTCACTTCTTGGCATATGTCGGTGAAGAGCGAATTTTGCCTGCTGGTCCAAGGATTTGAACTGGTTGGGAAGCACCTGCAGGCAGACACATGCCCCATGCTGTGAGGTGCCTAGCCTGGGCTGGGTAGCTCTGAATAGCCTCGCTCTTAGGACAGGTGTTGTGGTCACAGACATGAGGCGATCTCAACAACCCCACCCCCACCCCGCTATAGGAGGCGTCCCTGGGTGGTCCAGATGGTCGAGCACTCTGGCTGTTAACCAGAAGGTTGGAAGGTCAGGTCTACCCCGTGACAGCACATATGAAAGGTCTGGTGATCTGCTATGGAAATGTGTCATTGGAAATTCTATGGTGGGGGCGCGGTGCACGGGGGCGCGGGTATGCACGGCATCAGAGTCAGAAAGAACTCTCTTGGTGGGGCCTTGGTTTTAGCTAGGGAGACTCAGCATGCTTATCACGAGAGCCACTTGGAAAGACAAGTTATAGGGAAACAATCGGGAATCCCTACACCACGCTGAACTGCTAACCTTCGTGCTTCTAGATGGCTCTCCAGCTGTTTCTGGTCATGTCCACTTCCTTAAGGTCAGTGCACTTTGAGGAGTAGTTTGTTAAAAGTTTAATGATGTACCCATTACGTGGAACTAACTTATGGCCATTGAATCGATTCTGACTCAAACCTTAGGGTTCCTAGACCAGAACCCTAATGTTTCCCAGGTAGCTGTCAATCTTTATGGGTTACAGACAGCCACGTCTTTCTACCCTGTCCTACAGGGCTACGGAAAATCAGAATGAAATTCATGGCGGTAAGAAGAGGGGGGCAAATGTACTCCCACCTTCAGCCCCACCAGCCTGCCTGCGAGCTTTTGAGAGGAGGGGACTTGATGGTAGATGCCTTACTTTGATTTTAAGCTTTGTCTTATCCGGCAAGCCAAATTTGCCATTACGGGTGCCTACAGACCGGTTCCGTGTGTACAGACTGGCACTGTGCCCTCCTCCCGGTCTTGTGTTTTGGGGCCCACCAAGCCCCTCATTCTCCTTGAGGTCATTGAGGTGCTAGGCAAAAAGGCCGAAGTGTAAAAGCTCCCAGAAGCTGTAAACTTGTAGCCATGTAAACTTGTTTTATCTATGCAGATCTGCCAGCCTCACTTCCTCTCCTAATTTCAATCTCAAAAAAGCTGCTTCTTACCTGCAGGGGAGTGGCGCACCACAGTGAGAGAACCAGCTGGTCATGCTCAGATTCGCCAGTGGGTGGGGTTGTATTTTCCTTTCCTCTTTTTAAACTCTTTTGCACCTCCCAAAACAAAAGAAAACAAAGCACACAAACCCACTGCCATCAGGTCACTGTCTACTCCCAGAGACCCTACAGGGCAGGGCAGAATTCTTGAAGGGAGTAGAAATCGCAGCAGTCTTTGTCCTGTGGAGTGTCTGGTGACCTTGCAGTGAGCAGCCCAACTTGTAAGTTTGTTTTTTTTTTTGGCATCACTGCCCTCAGGTGGTGGGAGTAGGAGGCCCAGCCTTTGCTCCTGAGAGCTGGAATTGAACCTCCAACCCAGTGGGCCGCAGTCCCGTGCACAAACACTACGCCACCGGAGCTCAGCCCTCAACTTGTTTTGCCGCTCCCTTCAATCATGTAGACTGACTTCTCTGTATAAACCTGATGTTAGAATTCCAGTGAGTTTGTGTGTGTGTGTGTGTGTATAAAATTAGGTGTCATATGTGAGCCTTTTCATGCATCTCTCGAGGACTCTTGTCCGTGGCAGTCCACTGACTGCTGTGAACGGAGCAGCCTTTGGAACCACCTTGCCTGGCGGTTCACCTGACCGTTGGTGGGCTTGACTAGGTCTGGTTTGTCAACTGGTCATTTCCTTTGGGGTGGTACCTGGCCCTTCCTCCTTGACTCAGATGCATTGTTAGGCTTATTGGTCTGGGGGCTCATTCCTCCATTTCTTTGGGGGAAGCGCCTTTGTAAATCTGCATCTGATTGTGGCTACCTCCACCGGGCTTTGCAAGTGAAAGCGAGGACCCTAGCCAGTTTTAAATGTTCCCAAGTCATTGGCATTTGTCAAGCGGCTTGTCCCCTCCCTTTTTCTTTTCTCCCAAGCAAGCCAAAGACCCCTCTTTAAGTTTCTGTGTTAGTGACACCTCCTGGGGAAGGTATACCTCTGGTGTCTCACCCTAAGATTCAATAATGTCGCCTTGGCAGCGGCATTGTTGGTGGTGGAGGTGCTGGTCCTGCCGTTGCTGCCATTGGTAGTGGTGCTACTTGGGGAGGTGCAGAGGTTGCTGCTGGTGGTGATGAAGCTGGACCTGGTGGTTACGGTAGTTCACTTACAGCACCTGCTGTGGTTTGTACCGTACATGTGGGTAATTATTTAACATCTTCTCCACTGGACTCAGTTTTAAAGGCAGGGACTCTGTAACTCAGGAGTCCCTGGAGGGGCAGCTAATCAGCACACGAACCGAAAGACTGGATATTCTCCTGCACCCCTAGGTACCTCAAAAGCAATGCCTGCCATTCCATGTCTGATAAGTCCTCTGGTGTATAGCCAACATTGTATGTACACTGAGTTTCCTTGACAGAATTGATGGGCAGCAGCTGGTTTATAGGCCTACCGGAGCGGTGTCAGCTTGGACACAGGTCCAGAGTGGTAAGGTGACTTGCCTGTGGCTGTCCAACATGGACCTGGCTGATCATGACTTGAATGTGGGTCAAAGCTTGGTTGGGTGGCAGGGCCTTGTCCCCATCCCCGGGCCCTGGAAGGATGTGGCCAGCCCGCCCTTTTGCTGTTGGTCACTCAGGCTCTTTTGTCTCAGGACAGAGCAGACCTAGAGGACAGCTGGGAGCCACGCTCTGGGTCAGGGCCACACGTCCAGTTGCACACTCAGCATGACCTCATGTCCGGCCCCAGTCTTTCTGACTGGGTCAGCCACAGATCCAGAAAGCAGTTTCCTTTGTCCCAAGGGCAATGGGACGCCTGGTGGGGGAGTTGAGCTTGAGTAGGGGTGGGAGGGAGACCCAGTGGTGTTGTCCAGGGTTTGAAAAAGATCCCCAAGTAAAATACTTATAGCAACCAATGGATTAAACCTTGGAACCAGCCACAGATAAAACTCAATCATCAGGGGGACCACCAGCAGGAGGCTGCACTAGCCTCTGACTCAACTCAGTGCCGTAGGCAGTCAAGCATGATTCACACCAACCTGATAGGACAGGGCGGTGGCCTTGTGGATTTCTGGGACTAGTGAGAGTAGGAATCCTAGCCCTGCTTCTGGAGAACTGCTGCTGGATTTGAACCGCCAACCCTGTGGGCCGCAGTACCGCACACAACCACCATGCCACCGGGGCTCAGCCTGGGACTAACTTTCTCCCTTAGACCAGGTAGCGGATTTGAACTCCTGACCCTTGCCTTAGCAACTCAACACATAACCCATACTGCCATGCCTCCAGTCTTTCTTACGTCTAGTTGTTAGGTGCCGGGTAGCAGGTTCCAGCTCAAAGGAAACATCGCCCAGTCCTGGCCCATAGTCACAGTCGGGTCCATCATGGCAACCGTTGCCCATCTATCTTGTTGAGGGCCTTCCTCTTCTTCTCTAGCTGCCCTTCGACCTTACCGAGCTGGGACTGGTCTCCCCTGATAAGCGAGTCCAAAGTCCCGGAGACACAGCGACACCGAGCTCACCTCTAAGGAGCGTGCAGCCTTGCGCTTCCCTCTGTTGCTAGTTCCTTTGGCAGTGCACCCCGACACAGAGCACAGGAAACAAGGAATTGTCATGGAGTCATGATTGGTGGTCCATCAGTTTCTTATAGCCATGAGGCGGGACTCTGTAACTGGGAAGGACTATGATTGGGCGTGCACACTCACAGATCAGAGAAGCTTACTGGGTGGCTTCCAGGAGCCCTCCACCCCCTTGACTGGGGCATGACACCTGCCACTCAGCCACTCCAGTTTCCATCATAGGCATGTCTCTGAGTGAGATGCGGAGATTCACTTTCAGGTGCACTTCCTTGAGGGCAACACTTTTGCGTTTTGACAGTAAGTGGCTGAAATAACTCCCTGGACGCTGAATCCAAGTGGGGTCTCAAAGTGTATTTAAGCTTCCCTGGGGGACAGTGGGTGGCCTTTTAAGACCCCAGTAGAAAGTGTCTGAGGCTGTAACTCTTTACCGGAGCAGACAGCTCAGAGAGGCCTCTTGGACTGGAACTTTCAACCCTTGAGTTAGCAGTCCAGAGCTTACTGGTAACCCCACAGTACCCCCGGGGCTCCTTCTGCAGCCCAGTGCTTGTCTCTGAAACAGTCCGGAGGCGGAGGCCACGTGGTGGAATGGAGAGAGCCTGCCAGCTTGAAGCCCCAGTGTGTGGACTATGTGGCCAGAGAGCTTTCGGGGAGCTCGCAGATCAAGATGGTGCCACGGTTTCCTTTGTTTTTTTTTTTTTGGGTGGGGGGGGATCACTGCCTTGGTGGTGGGAGTAGAAGGCTCAGCCTTGCTTCTACTGGAGAGCTGCTGCTGGATTTGAACCTCCAACCCGGTGGGTCGCAGTCCCGCGCACAACCGCTATGCCACCGGGGCTCAGCCGGTGCCACGATTTCCTAGTGCTGCTGTACAGAAATCCCACAAACAGGACCTTTATCCAACAGGAAATCAGAAACCTGTTTCATTGACGCTGAATCCGAGGCCCTGGCTCCCTGCTGCAGGGATCAGTCTTGTCTCAGCCCCAGATGGTGCTTGGCTCCCCGTGTGTTGCTTCCTGCTGGGCCTCACCTGCCCCCTCCTGTCTCAATGGGGCACCCTAGAGGAAAGCCCCATTCCCCATGGGGACCACAAGCCAAACCAATGGCTTCCAGTGCTTTCCCACTCGTGTGGATTTTCTGTGGATTTCAAAGACCGAGGAACTCTGGCAGTGTCACCGTAGCTGATTTTGAGGTCAGAAGTTTGAAATCACCAGCCGATCCGAGGGAGAAAGTCAGGCTTTTTACTCCTTTGAAGAGTTACAGATCCAGAAACCCACAAGGCCCTGTTCTGCCTGCCCTGTAGGGTCGCTGGGAGTCTACATCAACTTCATGGCAGTGAGTGTTCTAAGCCCGTAAATCTTTACGGCAGTGGACAGCCTCATCTTTCTCTCAAGGAACCACTCACTGATGGACTTGGACCACAGGCCCCGGAGTTAGCAGTTCAACACTTAGGCCGCCACAGGCAGGTTACAGGCAGATCACAGGTGGGCTGGGAGGAAAGCCTTGTGAGGGTGTGGTTTGCTTCGGAAAGCCTCACAGATCATGACTTCTTCCTGAGCCGGAGACTGGCAGCAGAGGAGGGTGATTAAAATGGAAGAGGAGCCAGGCATATGAGGGTCAGTTGAAAAGTAGCTGGGGCTGCCCTAGGAGTACTTCACTGGGATCCGTACTTCCATCCACCCCCCCCACCCCCAGTTCAAGTCGGGCCCTGCAGACTTCCTTCCATTCCCCTAATGCAAAGAACATCACAAAGGATCTCATTTCAGCCCCTGGAGGATGCTCGAAGTTTCCGGTGAGGTGTCCGGTCGGAGAGAGTAGACATCTCAGTGGGAGGGCGAGAGAGGTACACTAGCCAGACATGAAGAAACAGCACCCTCAAATGTTCAGGTCTGTGCTTCTTTCATAAAGGTCACCATGATTTCTGTAGCAGTGCATTTCATAACTGGACAAAACTTGTCCTTCCATGCTGACTTTGAAGACAGGAGAGTAGGACCATGCTCTAAGGTCTGTGAGTAGCTCCCAGAAACGGGGAAGGAAAAGAATTCTTCCTCGGGGCCTCCAGGAAGGAATGCAGCAGCCCTGTTGAACGATGACTCCTCTATTTTGGACCCTGAGACCCAATGTAGGAATTGGGCCCTTCAAAGGTGTAAGACAGGACATTGGTGTTGTGCATCACTTAAGCCTCTGACCCTTTGTCTGACCTGACAGCAGATCCAGCACTTGTAGGCACACCTTGTTCCCTGTGCCCCTGCTCTGGGGAGCTGGTACCTGGAGGGAGGTGCCGGCCTGGGCTTGGTATTTCTGGGTGGTCCGGCTTGACTGAGGCCACATGGCTGTCATGAACACCTGGCATTGGACTAGCTGGAGGAACCAGGACCTGAGCTGGAGACAAAAGATTCTGCTTTCTTGCAAGACAGCCTTTGCCCTGGGCAGCGGGCAGGGTGCTGAGCTCTGGGCCCAGCCTCCATCCCTCCAGGCTTCTCCCTTTGTAAGTTGTAATTGTTGGTTTATGGAAGGTGGGGATTTCCTTCTGCAGCTCTGGGATCACTTCGGGCCCCGGGGATGAGCAGATTTAGGGTGCTGACTCTGCTGCAGCCATCTCTCCCTCCTTGGATGAATGAACACACATCCCAGGGCCTGCCCTCCAATGCATTGCTCGGAAGTCCAAGTCCTTCCTCTGGGGATTTGCAGGAATAGCCTGGGCAGTGAGGGCTGGTTGGTGGAGACAGCAGCTTCCCCGGACTTAGTGCTTCCTGAGCCCAGAGCTGTGCTTGCCTACCTGGGCCTGAGTCATCACCAGCCCCCCTCCTCACTTCTGGGCACAGACTGTGCTCTCTGGCCCACTCAGCACCTGGGAGGAACCTCCTGCTCACCTGGGCTCTCAGTGGCACCAGTAGAAGGGGGAGAGGTAGTGTCAGGCAGCCTTGCACTGGAGGTCTTAGGGATGCCCACCCCTACCTGCTTGTGGGCTCCACAGGTCCTGTGCCAGGTACAATGCATCCTGGTGGTGGCCTCTTTGCCTTATTTTTTCCTTCCCACTTTGTTTTTGTTGAGGCTTTTGACTGAGGTTTGAAAGAAGGTGCTTTGTGCCTATAAAGTGTGAGGGTGTGTGTGTGCATGCATGTGCACATGTCTTACAGCTCAGAGTTGGTTCCAGAGGGTCTGATTTTTCAGAATCTGGTTGCCAGGCCTTTCTTCTGAGGTGCCCCTCTGTGGATTCGAACCTCCAACCTTCCTGCTAGCTGCTGTCGCCAGTGACTCTGTAAGACTTGCATAAGTTTGAAAGCTGGGGTGAATCCCCTCTTATCCAATGGACCCCTGGGTGGCACAGGGAGGCTCCGCAGCCTTGTTAGCCCAGGGCCGGGCTCTGCTGGGCTTTACCCTTTTCAACCCAGTGAAGTGGTTCCTTTGTCAGAGAACCCCTGCAGTGGCCTGGGGCACTGCCAAGACACTATCCTGACCACCAAGGTCAAGTAGTCCATTTTGGAGAAAATGGAGGGTACCTGCCTGAGGGGCTGGGGGAGGAGGGGAGAGGTTGGCCACACTTTCAGTTGCAAATCAGGCCAACCCACCGGATGCCCACCCCCTGACCCCCAGAGCAGGGGGCGGAGGCAAAGGCTTTGCTGGGAGTAACTGCTCTCTGGAGCAACAACACTTCCCTGCCTTGCCCTGGGGCTGTCCCAATGGCCACCAGCTGGGACCACCAGGAGGCTGCTGGGCCCAGCCAGCCTCGCCTGCTTCTGCTTCTGCTTCCGCTTCCCCTCAGGCCTCAGAGCTGATGGTGCCCTCCGGGCTGGCTTCAGCTCCAGGTGAACAGACTTGCTGGGCTTGCTCTTGAGCTCCTGCCAAATGCTGAGGGGAATGGGAAGGACAGGAACTGCAAGGACCCTAGTGGGAGGGCTCTTTTGAAGTAAATGTGCCTGGCCCCACCTTCTCCTCATTCCCCACTGCAAGGACTTCTGGGAAGACTTCCTGTGATTTTTCTCTTCTGCTTGGTTGAGTTTGGGGAGTTACCTGAAACCAATAGACAACAAACACGAATCCCATTTAACAGTTATCTAGTACTTCTTATGAACCAGGCCCCGCTGGACACAGTCAGTCCGACCCCGGGCTTATTCCAAGGACCAAGGTACAGTCTTCAAGGATGCAGGTGGCCAGGCTTGTCTCCTCCAGGGTGGACGAGTGGGTTTGAATCGCCAACCATTCAGTGACTAGTGAGGGACACTGAGACACAGGCTCAGAGACTTGCCCAGAGGCACACAATCAGCGCTTGGTGAAGTGGATGAGCTTTCAGCGGGACCAGTGAAAGGAGGAGTCAGTGTTTCTTTGTAATGCTAATTAGGCTGCTCTGGTCTGCTGGTGTGTCTTCCATTGTGGTTTTGAGGTGTCAAAGGGCGCTGGGCCCTAGGTACAGAGAGAGGTGGGTGTCCAGCCTAGAAAGAAGACTCCTCCTGTTGGCAGATGGTGGAGACCAAGCCAGTCCAGTCTACAAACCCCCAAAGAACCAAGAAAGGCATGGAGAAGTAGTGATTGAGACCTTCCCCCCAGAGCAGGAGGACCTTTGCATGAAGCTGGTTTTATGGGTACAAACTTCAACTGGGATAAATAAAGCCAGTTTGAGAAAGCCACCCATTTTGGTTATTTTTGCAACAGCAGCAGAGGCAACCAAGACCCCTCCCCTGTGGTTTCATTAAATACTACTTGTCCCCCATGCCCAGCCCTTGCTCCTTCTAGTGTAGTCCAGACAAAGGCTCAGCACAGGATCTGTGCCCTCCCTCTGTTGACTGCACCCCAGTGGTGTTCCCCCTGCCTCCCACTCCATTCCTCTCTGGCTTCCTCATTGCAGAAGTACATTCAAAGCTAACATCTCTCCCTCTCACCACCCCCAACCCACATGCACACTCCTGTGTCTGGTTTCTGGGTTCCAGGCTGTGACCCGCGCCAGTCCTCCTGTGTACTTCAGAGCTGCTGCAGGCCACACATTCACGGTTTAATTCATTAAACCCACTCTTTCTATTTGGATTTTTCAATTAACCCCAGAGCCAATCTCATCCTTGACTAATCTGAAAAGTGAAAGGACCAGGGATCCTGTGCTTACCTCATATGCTGGACTGCTGAGAGCCTGTCCCTAGGAACGGGCAGGCACCCAGATCCACGTGACTGGGGGGCCTTGTTGGCGTGGTTTCCAGTTGGCTGCGACGATCCTCAAGGCCAACAGTTCAATCCCACTAGCCACTGCTTGGAAGAAGAGCAGGCTTTGCGCTCTTGTGAAGCATTTTAGCATTCGAAACCTGAACAGCGGGAAGGTCTACCCTGCCCTGTAGGGACACTGTGAGTGGGAATAGACACAGGGCCACTGAGGTTTTTATCTGTGTGTCTGCTTTTGGGGTGAAAGCCCCATTTAGCAGCCTGGCCCTCGGCAGTTGGTGGCATAAGGTGTGTGGTAGTAGGCGTGTGATGGTGGGACTAGGCTCCACGGTGTTTCAGTGCCGGTTTTGGGAAAGTAGACCCCCAGGTCTTTCTTCCAAGGTACTCCTGGGAGAGCCCTGGGCTTGTGAAGGGTCCAGTCCAGGTCGATCCTGACCCATAGCGTCCCTATGTGACAATAGTAGACTGCCCCATAGGGTCTCCTAGACTGTAGTCTTTTTCTTCCTTTTACTTTTTTCTTGTGAATTAGGTGAAGGTTTATAGAGCAGATCATCACTCAGAGTTGTTCATCAAATCCTCCATGGTGTATGTGGTCTTGTGGGTTGCCATCATTACTCCCGGAAATCGAGGGTCAGTCAACCCCATGGTAGTGGGCCTTTGGGGGTGGGATGGGGCGCGGGTGTTGTTGCTGGTGGAACCATGGGTTAAGCGCCTGGCTGCTTAACTGGGCAGAGTAAGCAGATCAAGTTCCCCAGCCACCAGGCTCCAAGGGAGAAAGGTATGGTTGTTTGCATCTGGGAGGATTTGCAGGGGGCCCGGGTCAGCTCTGCCCTGCCCTACAAGGGTGGCTGTGTGCGGGGCTGGACTCCTTCACAGGTGTTTGCCTTTTGTGGAGTGCAGACAAGCTCTCTGGTGACAGTGTTTAGAGAGCTTGACTTGTCTGCTCTGTCTGACCTTGGGTTTGGGGAGGGGGTTAACCTTTCTGGGAGCAAAGGGACAGGTCTTTTCTCCTGTGGAGGGAGCTGTCAACTTCATGTGTTCATGTGTGCATGCGCTCATGTACGCAGATGTTCATGCGGGCATGTGTTCATGTTCACGTGTGCCTTCAGCTAGCAGCTGCCCTCTTGCCACTTGGCCACCCAAGTGCCCTTCACATGAACCCTAGCCACTGCTTTGCAGACAGTCTGCCCGTGAGATTCCGAGGATGAAGCTGTTGTCCCCTGGTTCATCTGCTCTCCTGAAGATTTGATCTGCTCCGGGCAGTGGGTTTGGGTGGGGCTTCCAGGAGGAGACTACGTGGCAGCCCAATGGCTCTTCACATTGGGTTGCTCACTCACGGCAAGGCCAGCAGTTCGAAACCGCCCGGCGCTCTGTAGGGAAAGGGTGAGGCTCTCTGCGCTTGTAATGAGTTACACTGTGGAAACCCAAGGGACACTCTGACCCTATCCTATAGGGTGGCTGTGAGTCAGAATGAACTCGATGGCAGTGAGTTTAAAATTTTTTTTCAGACCTTTCTCCACAGAGTGGCTGGTGCGTCTAAGCTATCAACCCTTTGGCTAGCAGCTAGATGCTTTTACCTCTGTACCACCAGGGTTCCTCCAGGGGACATGTCTCACTGACTCTGCCAAGGAGGGGCTTCTGACTTCTGGCGACCCTCTGGGATAGGCTGGGACTACCACTGTGGCTTGCTGAGACTTTTAACTATTTACAGAAGTAGAATGAACGCCTCCTCTCTCTCTTGCGCTGGGCGGCTCGCGTGTTGCTTAAGCCCTTCTGTGAGGAGGCCTAGAGATTGTTAAATAGCTCCCCTGTAGTCACTTGGAAAGCAAGGAAGCTTCCCTATCGCCATCCCCAACCAGGTGATGGAAGTACCTTCCCCTCTGGCCAGGCCCAGGGCCCAGCAAGCAGGTCTGCAGCAAGGCACTCTCGGACGACCATCCATGATGATGTATGTGCTGTGTCATCTGGGGCCATCAACAATGCCGGCTGGAGCAGCTTTGGCACCGAGGCAGCTCTGGGGAAGGGATATGGGGGCCTGGACATGGAGACAAGAAAGCCCGGGCTCTTTGGGAGCAGCAGGACGCACGGAGTCAGGCTGAGCGGAGGTGTTCGCAGGCTGGGGCCGAGGGTTGGCTGTGAGACCTAGGGCGTGATGAGAAGACTGCAGAGGGCCTTTGCAGGATGCCCACAGGTTCACTGCCAGGGTGAAGCTGGAGGGATGGGCATGCTAAACCCACCAGGGCCAATCCACTGGACATATGGGGGTGGGGTGGGGTGGTGGCTGCAGTTGAACAGGGAATGCTCTTGGGTTTGGGCTAAGGGGGTCTCATGTCCTGCATTGCGGACTCCCCTGAGTCATGGGGGTGGAGCGGGGTTCCTAGTAGCTCGTACCCATCTAGAAGGTGCTCCATCAGCAGCAGGGACCAGGGGTGACCGCTTGGGCTGACTGGGGGCAGTGCTTGCAGGCATGAAACAGAGAAGGGACGGGATTGTGCCAACTATTGGGGACTTATCCCCTCCTCCATGCCTACTTCTAAGATGGTGGGTATGGAACCCTGGCGAGGTCAGCCACACCCACCTGTGAAGTCCAGGCCTGAGTGAGGCAAAGGGGAGGGGTGTGGGCTGGAGTCCGGCTCCCCAGTATCCATGCCTGGCACAGAATAGTGCTGGGGTGGACTCGCTGCCCAGTCTCTGCTGCAGAAACCACTTTCACCTCTCATATCACACAGCCCTCCCTAGAACAGGAATTCCCAGAACAAGGCTCCCTCCCCACCCAATCTGCCAATCCCCTTCCTGCTTCACAGTCACCTGGGAACCTGTTAAATAGGCCGCAGCCCCCAGCGTGGCTATGGAAGACTACGAAACTGTGACACAGGCCTCTTCCCACGTGCCCAGATGATTCCCACCCGTTACTTGTCACGTGACACTCATGACACCCGCTGGCTCGGCAGGATCGTTGGGGGCAGCAGGGAAGGCGCATGTGGGTGCTGGAGGTATCGCGCCCGGATTACCCTGATCACAGCAATGCCCCTTTGTTCCCATGGAACCCCGAATCTTAGGTTCCCACCCCTGCCTGTGGATTTTCTGCAATTTTAGCTCCCCCCACCTTGGAGTTAATTCTCATTTGACAGACCTCACGGGACAGAAGCCAGTCTGTACATCTTAGGGGAAATAGACAGCCACATGGCAGTTTGGCTGGTGTGTTTGAACCCTCAGTGAACTGTCGAATCAGCAGAGTTCAGGGGGACCCCACACACAGCAGGAGGAGACGCGGCGCCCTCTTCCCCACCCTGTGCTGTGCCATGGCCCCGACTGCTGGAATGCGCCTGCCTATTGTTAGTAACGTTGTGCATTCCAGGTATCGTATGGCTTGGGGGCTTCATCTTCCAGCATGCCCTCAGATGCTCTTTTGCTAAGTTTTGGAAGTCTACCACCAGGCCTTTCCTCCTAGTTTGTCTTGGTCTGAGAACTCTGAGCCCTGTCCACCATGGGTGTCCCTGTAGTTATGCTGACATATGGTGGTGGTGGTGGTGGGGGGGGTTTGCCACAGCTTCCCACATCACAGCTGCCCCCATAGTGGACTGCCAGGTAGCAGGCTCAGCACATTGCAATGGTCACTCACACAGAATGGCAGCAACTGTGTATCGAGGGCCCAGGGAATTCCACGCCCTGCACAGGACACGCATCAGCGTCTGCCATCAGTGGAAACGAACTTGTCTGGTTTTGAAGGGCGGTTCCTGCCTTGAGTCCACAGGGACAATGGGCTGATTTGTCCTGCCTGCTAGCTGTCTTGCCTCCTGCCCAGTGCAGGCAAGGCTGGCCTCGGCCTGTCACCGTAGTGTCAGGGCCAGACCCTGTGACATCTCTCCAGTCCAGCTCATGGTGGGCAGGGTAGCCATGGTAGGAGTCCCACGCAGAGCGCAGACAGATCGTGGTTGGCCTCCATTTCCAGGCCACCAGAGGGACCTCGGAAGGAAGATCCGGTGATCTGGTGATCTGTAACAGATCTGGTGATCTGTTACAGAAAAACCAGCTGTTAGCCTCCCTGTGGCATGAGATGCCACTCGACACACAGGGGGCCTCCCTGTGAGTCCAGTCCAAGCTGCTGACCTAAGGGTGGTCTGGAGCTTGCTGTCTCTCTGCCTGGGTGTGAGCGGACTCTGCAGGCACGTGGCTTCTCATCTGTATAGACAGTTATATTGCGGATTGTTTTAAGACAGCCCTGCTTGTTTTTTTTTTTTAATGAATTGGGTGAGGAGATTTACCCTGGGTAAGAACACCAGTGACAAGGCCCAGAGCTGTGCAGCCAGAGACTGGGATTCATCTGGGTGGACTTATAACGCCTCAGTGCCCCCAGCTTCCTGGCATACCTCCAAAACCCACCTCTCTGCAGGATTCAGGGAAGAGCTGACTTCAGCAAAAATCGAGCCAGTCAGGAGCCAGCCTTCTGTGGAAACAAAGCTCCTTGGTGGATTGTCCCAGCAGGGACACAGCGGGGCACTGCAGAAAGAGGGTGGATCTGCACCCACCTCGGCAACCCACCTCCCACCCAGGGGACCAAGTTGACGCCTTTCTTTTGGTGTGCGTTGTCCCGATCCCTGAGTTCACCCAGTTGACAAGCAGAGGCAAGGAGAGCTGGTGAGGCATGGGCCGCGTGCCATCGGCAGCCGGAGGTGCCCGCGGCCCCTCTGCCGACTTTCAGAGGTGCACTTGCCAACCTGCGCTGCCTGTGGCTGGTCTGGAGTTCATAGGACAGATGGCGTCTCCCAGAGAGGCAGAGATGTGTGTGTACCCGCACACTGGGCAGCAGAGGACAAATAGGGGTAGAAAAAGCTGTGCACATGTGCCTTTCCTGCAGTACATGCCCTCTGTGTTTCCCACAGGCACGGGCTGACTCGCCCACCCTTCCCAGTCTGGACCAGGCTTCACCCCGCCAGCCTGTGCCATCCCAGGTTAACGCTGGCCCCAAAGTTGAAGGCTGGATTCCATCTGGAGTCGCCGGAGAGGACGGGCCTGTGTTGAGGACCCAGCTCTGCTCTGGCATGCATGGGCACCAGAAGCCAGGCTAGCTGGATGGTACCAGGCGTGGTGGTGCAGACTAGCCAACCATTCAGGTTCCTGGTTGCCTACGCACTCATCCCTTCACCACGCGTCCATTCCGTGTAAGGGTGCAGTGGCTGAGCCAGGGAGCACAAGTCAGTGGCACAGAGGTTAACGTGGGAAACAAGCAGCCAAACCTATCTCCTCCCTTCCCACAGGGGCATCTCTACTCTGCCTTAGAGGATCACCAAGAGTCCGCACAGACTCCCTGGCAGTGAGGGGTTTTGTTTGGCTTTTGGAGAGGTAGGTGTGTCCTCTCGGGTCTTTGTGTCCAACTTCTGCTCCTCAGGGCTGTAGGCGCGCATGCCGCGGGCTTTAAACAGCCACTCCCAGTGTTTGCTGTTATAACTGGAGCGGCTATGAAAGTCCTTTTCACAGCAAGCCCAGCTCCCTGCCTTTGAGTCAATCCTGACTCTGGGCAACCTCATGCACAGAGTGGAACGGCCTCTGAGGGATTCAGAGACTCTTAACTCTTCACTCGTGCAGAGAGCCTCATCTTTCTTCCACAGAGCTGTGGGCGGCTTCGAACTGCTGACCCTGTGGTGAGCTATAACCCGCCACACCCCCAGGGCTCCTTTGATGCTGTTTGGGGCACAGGTGCACCCCTACCTTTCTTCCATGTGGACACTTGGTTTTAGAATTTGAAGTAGTTGCTGAACATCTCTGTACATATAGGCCTGTGGTGAGTTCATCATGAGTGTCATGGCATGGTTATAAGAGATAATTTTCTGGAATAAAAAGAAAGAGAGGCTCTCACCCCAGAGGAGAATTGCTGGGACATCGGGCATGGGCGTGTACTCCTCGCTCAGAGCCTGGGTGGTTCAGGCCAGATCAACATCATCACGGGAGACCTGGCAATTGCAGCCAAGAAAACCCAGCAGGGAAGCTCTGCTCTTTGGCGCATGGGTCAGACTGCCTGGACCCCCGCGGGCTTCTCTGTGGTCTCCCAGGGTGGTGGCTTTTCTACACAAGAGCTGCCCGCCTCTTGTGCAGGAGAGTCCTCACCCTGGCAGGCACCAGTCTTTGTGATTTCAGTCGCCTGGGGTGGGATGGGTTGACAGTGGCTACAACAGGGGCTCAGATGTAACAACTGTGGGGACGTCACTGCGTGCTGTTCTGTTCTACACAGGGCGGTGTGAGTTGGTGCGGCTGGATGACACCTAACAGCAGCAGTAGCGAGAGTGACGGAGTCTTGGGTGACCTAGGGGTCCTCCGTGGACTGTGAAGCCCAGGGTTGAGGGGATCAGGGAGAAAGACGAGGCTGTCTGCGCCTGTGAAGCTCTCCACCCTCTGACATCCACAGGGAGGTTCCACTTTCTCCTCAAAGCCTGTGACCAGCTGGCAGGGGGTTGGGGTTTGCTCGGCCCGAGAGCAGACGGCTCACCTGAGGCTTCTCTCGCTCTTAGAGAGACATGCGTCTTTGGTGCCTTCCCTACCTTGCCTGCACACCCCACTGCCTGCACCCCTGGCAGGGACAGCCACGTTGCAGCAGTCATGCCCAACAGACCATGTCATAACTCTTTCTCAGGTGACAGATCCTTAATGGGCCCCGGCCCGACAAAACAAACTTGGCTTCAAACTTGCCTGTGGGCTCAGTAAATATTTAACAGGCTGAGTTCTCATTCTCTCCTCTGCCTTTCAGGGGTCCATAAATCACCAACCCCCTTCCTGTGGGAAGCAGCCCTTCTTGCTGACCCCGCTCTGGCCCGGAAATCCCAGGTTGGCAGCCTGGGGTGGCTTCTTCGGGAGCTGGGGAACGAAGGGGAGACGGAGGTGGGGGGAGAGAGGGACCTGGCAGAGCCTCCTTCTCCCTGTGTCCGCTACCTGTGCCCACGACTGAGTGTGCAGAGCACAGTGTGTCTCATCCCAGAGCAGTTCTCTGAAGGACGTGGATGTCATCGGCCCGCTTTACAGTGGAGAACGAGGAGTCCCTTACCTCGTGCTTTTAGCAGCCTGACCTGGAGCATCGGCGTTTTCCAGCTCATAACGAATACACCACCAGGGCTCCTCTAAAAGGCGACGTCATGCGGGCGCAGTAGAAGTCACGGAATGATGTGTGTTGAGTTCAACTGGAAGACAAAAGTCCCTCGTCTCCGATTCTGACTCGACTCTGAAAACAGGGGCAGAAGCCGCATGCCTGGGGGAGACTGTGTTAGATGGCAGGGAGGACAGCCTTTACCCGAGAGAACAGTACGCCTGGGGCCATGGATCGACCTCTCTGGGCCCAGCAGGTTAACTCTCTGCAGCCCTGGGACCGCCGTTAAAGGACAATTAGGGACCTTGATAAAGGACAATTACCGTTAGCCACAGGATGGGCTAGGGAAGGGCTGAACTTGAAGCCTGGGCAGTTGGGGCTGATGTGCTGTTTGGGTATCTTTGGGGTAATTTTGTACCATGGGGGAGACAAAGGTGCTTGGAGGTACGGGGTGTATGTTGGGGATGTCCCTAACACTGGACAAGGCTTGCAGGAGGGCTGAGGTCCCATGGTCTTCTGTATAGAGAAATAGCAAACTCTTGCTTTCTCTCAGCTGTCCTCAACCCCTTTGGTACACTGTTGCTGGGTCTGCCACCCAGCAGGAAGCCCGGGGCCCTGTGGCCTCCTGGCCTTGTTATGCCCCCGGGCAGTGGCCATCCAACCTTTCTAGGCGATTCTCTCACCTGTGTGGCCTCAGTGGCATTCTGGGCTATATGTTGGGCTCCGAACCCCAAGTCAGCAGTTCTAAACCAACCTGAGGGAGAATCCTGGGCGTCCTACTCCTGCAGACAGTGGCAGCATCAGAAACCCACAGGGGCAGTTCTTGTCCTGTAGTGTCACTCTGAATTGGAACCGACTGGCTGGCAGGCTCCATGGTACCTTCTGTTGCTTTGCGGTTGCTGGCCAGGGCAGAGTTCCATGTAGTCCCCTTGCACTCATGGGCCAGAATAGAGTTGTGCTTCCTGGAATTTCTGGGGCTGATTTTTTTCATCGGTGGCTGCTAGGCCTTTCTTCCTGGTTACCTACCGGCAGACATGAAGCCATTTCCTTTGGGTGAGGAGATGAGCAGCTTAGCCATTTGCACCACTGGGTACAGCCTCTCCCCAAGGGGAGGAGCCCCAAACAGATGACAGTTGTCACCTAGAATGTCCTTGATACTTAGAGGGTGGTGACATTCCTGGGGAAGCCCCCAGACTCTGGCCTGCCTTGGACCTGACTCTCAGGGCTGAGGGCAGAGGAAAGGCAAGGGGCGAACCTTGTGCACTCGGCACGGGATGGTTTACAGCTTGTTGTCCTTTCTTCCAGGTCCCGATCTGATTGTTGGACTAGAAGAGGGTGAAAGTGATGTACCTCCAGCTGCCTGGAGCCTCGCTGGGGGCTTTCCTGAGCCTGGAGGCTTTACAGGGAGATTTGGCCATCTGGGAGAGTGCCGGAGAGTATATGGACAGAGGTCCTCAGGCAGGCCTGTGGACTGCTGCAGTCTGGATACCTAAGGGGACAGAGGACTGAGCTTCACAAGAGGCAGACATGGCCATCCTGGTTTCGGACAGCAACGCTTGCTTGGTCAATGGCCACCTGGTGAAAGGTAAGTCCCTGCCTATCTGCTCCGTCCCCACCAGTCTCAGGAGGCTGTTTGGTGTGTTGGGAGGCGCCATCCTGGTGGGTGGTGGGGCCTCCCTGGGAGCCTGGGGGGGTGGGCAGGTGGAGGGAAGATGGCCCCCTGGGAGCTGCCCCGGTCCTCTGCGCTCACTTGTGGCTCAAACCTGCTCCACTTCATGGATTTTCCCAATGTGTGCATCTCTCTTGGGGGACCATGAGCTCTTTGAAAGCAGGAACTATTTCCATGGACTCAGTGTCTCCCAGGAACTCCACTGGGGTCTTCCATGATCTAAGATAGAGTAGTCCCCGCTGGGGAAGTTAAATAATGAAAATGTGCAGTGGTGGATAACACAGGATCCTTCGGGGTGTATCTCGCTCTCCTACTTAGAGTCATAAACAACACAGGACCCTTCAGTTAGAACCACAAGGGTCCAGCCTCATGGGCCTGCATGTGAATTTCTCTCTTTCTCTCAAATTTCTGTCTCCTCTTCCTTTCAGTGTGGAATCCAGTTCTGGCCACTGTTGAGTCTCTTCAGCGTGGCCTCAGGTGTGACAGACGGAGGGAAGCTGTGCTCTGCAGAAGCCGATCACTAGGACTTGCTTCCGAGGGGCTTCTAGGCAGCCTCTCCATTAGCACATACCTCGGCACGACCCAGGGCTCCCCTCTTTGGAAACCCACTGCGTCAAGTGGGTGCCCACTCTGAGGTACACTGCTCCCCCCGGGTCTCTCAGGCTGTAATCTTTGCTGCAGCCTTCTCTTCCTCTCACGGAGTGGCCGGTGGATTCCAGCTGCCGGCCTTGCCCACAGCAGCTTGTGAGCGGCCCAGCACGTGGCCCAGTCTGCCCCCAGGACCCCCTCTTTGGAAGCGAGTGGTATGGATTTGGAGTTAGATCACAGCGAGTTCCCTGGCTTGTCGGACTCCCTCTAGGGCCCTCAGGGAGGTGCGGTGGGTAATGCTGGTGGTGGGAATGCTCCTGAGCAGAGCCAGCTGGACCGGGTGAAATTTGAGCCTTGGGCACTGCTGGTCAGTGGGGTCAGAACCTCTCTCCGGCTGAGGGAAAGAGGGAGCAAAGGTGCGGAGGGACTGCCTTGAGTCCTCCTGAGAGATGTTGCCTTCCTGCTCGGCTGCCCTCTAGGAGAGAGGCCGCTTCAAAGGCATGGTACCAGAGAACACCTGGCTCTGGGCCTCCTGTGCTGCCACAGCCTCAGCTGCTCGATGCCATCTCTTTCCCAAGGTCAGGAAATAAGCCCATCCTGCTCACAGGATGAATGCATGGGCATCCTGTCCCCTCCTGTGGGTGACACGGGCTTGGTCAGCTTCTCTGTAAACTGGGGCCCAGGAACTTCAGCAGATGGGGCAGTGGGTAGGAGAAGCCCTGGTGCCTCCTGCTGTGAATGTTGGCTGGACACTCAGAGCCAGCTGCTGGACCCGTCCTCTGGGAGTGATGGTGGCGTGAGTTGCTGAGTTCACATGGATTGACCAGACACTGGCTTTTCCGTCCGTGGTGGGGTCACCATGTAATTTGAGGGCCTTGCGTTCTAGGGGCTCATCTTCTGGCTTTACGTCAGATAGTCCTCTTGTCTATCCACACGGGTTTCTCAGGCGTAGTTCACCAGGCCTTTCTTCTGAGTCTGTCTTCGTCTAGAGCAGCGGTTCTCAACCTTCCTCATGCCGTGGCCCTTTAATAAAGTTCCTCATGTGGTGGTGTCCCCCAACCATAAAATGATTTTCATTGCTACTTCGTCACTGTCATTTTGCTACTGTGATGAATCAGGCAACCCCTGTGAAAGGGTCATTTGACCCCCAAAGAGGTCGCATCTCACAGGTTGAAAAACCCTGGTTTAGACACTCTGATGAGACTTGTTCATCAAGGGTCACCCTGCTGGTCTTGGAAATGACAGCGTCATGGCAACAGTACAAGCCCACAGGGTGGCACCTTGGTGACCAGGAAGACAGATGGATACTCAGCAAGGGACTGAGCCCAGGGATTGGCATGAGGGTGTGGTTTGGCCAAATATGGTGGGCGCCAAGCTTCTGTGCAGAGGTGACCTGTGGCCAAGCAGGAGTTGGGCCATTTCAGGGAGGGGGTGCTAGTGGTCTGGGGAGCAAGCACTGCGGTATCCCAGGGCGCAGGGTCCCCCAGCTAGACGGACAGGCCTGGCTCCTGCACAGGCCTCGCGTGGCTCTGCTCACTGCTGCCCCCCTCCCCTCCCTCTCTGTGTTGGGGCTGCTCGCTCAGTTATCACGAGGCCCACAGCTCTGTTTCTCCCGAGTTTATCGGTCGCTTCCCAGAACAGCCCATCGTGGTGGTCGGTGGTGGTCCCTGTTATCTCAGCAGCTCACGGGTGGGCGAGGGCCCCTCAGGCCCTCAAACACTCCAAACGGCCAAGGCCGAGGACCGACTCTGAGACCCTGCCTGGGTGCTGTGACCTCTTGGCGCTCCCACTGCCCCTTGGATGGGGACCACCGGCAACTCTCACTTGTAAAGTTTCTTGCTGGCCTGGGCCTCCATCCCTCCATCCGACCCCAAGGACCGACCAGTGCCCTCCATTCTGGGGTGGTCTCGTGGGCTGTGGCTGCTGTGCAGAGGGAGGATCCCAGGCGGCACAGCCCATGAAGCAAACCGCGTGGCATCTCTCTCTTCCACTGGCTGCTCTGTGGGAGAAAGACGAGACTCCCGACTTCAACTTTCCCTTCCGTTCTTTCTGTTTAAGAAGGGCTGACTGATCACCTGGGACTTATCCTGGTATAGCCCACACAACACTGGCTCTGAGACTGAGCTGGGTCTTCCCTTCGCCAATGTGGAAACTGAGGCCCAGCCAGGTTAGGTAGGGCCCGTCTGGAGACGCGGACGTCTGCCTTCAAGGCCCTCGTAACTGTTCCTCTGCCTGTAGGAGAAGACGCTCACTTGGCCAGGCTCCATGTGTGTGACTGCGTTTAAAGTTGACACAGCAAAGTAGCCTCCTGTTCTCCATGCCCATTATAAGGCCACTGTGAGCCGACTTTGACTTGCTGGTGTTGGGTTTGGGGTGCCCAGATCGTTCAGGGCTCATGAATTTTTTTGTGTCGTCCACGTTCACACCTTCCCGGCGAGGCCGTGTCCAGGTCCCTGCCCGTCTCGTCTTTGTGATAGCACATTCTGAACGTTCTAGCCCAGACGGCGAGGATAACGGGTCGAAACCACCACTCATTCGTCGGGGCAGATCAGGCTTTCTCCTTCTGTGGAGACTCGCCGGCTGGGAAACTCAAGGGGGAAGTCGTGTCCTGGCCTGCAGGGTTAGCAGGGGTCAGAACTGCCCTGCTGGCAGGGAGTTTGAGTTGTGAGCTGGCATCTGCTACTCTAGACAGCGTTCTTCACCGTAGGACCCAGCTTGTCATGTAGCGGACAGGTGCTGGCTGGGTCCCTACCCTTTGTTTTGCATTTGCTGAGAACCCATTAGGTCCCAGGCTCTGTTCATCATTACCTCCTGGCGGTTGAGTGACCCTGTAGGGCAGGGTAGAACTACCCCCGAGGGTTTCCAAGGCTGTTACTTTTTTTTTTTGGGGGGGGTGGCAATCACTGCCCGCTGGTGGGAGTAGAAGGCCCAGCCTTGCTCCCGGAGAGCTGCTTCTGGATTTGAATTGCCAACCCTGTGGGCTGGAATCCCGTACACAACCACTGTGCCACTGGGGCTCAGCCCCCAAGTCTGTTACTTTTGACAGGAGCCGAAAGCCTCTTCCTCCTGCTGAGCGGCTGGTGGTTTTGAAATGCCGACCGTATGCTCAACTTGCCCCTCACTACCCTACCCAGGCTAGCTCTGCCACCATCTCCAGAGCCGTGCGTTTTGGCCGGGGCTGTGGAGCTGACAAGGGGTGGTGCCTGTGGGTTTTTTTGGGGGGGGAGGTGGTACCTGTCCATGGTGTGAGTGCACTGCTCGTGGGGTACACATGGTTAGTCACTGGTGACCCTGCCTCGTGGGTGGACGGCTGTGCGCACTCGTGAGAGCACAGCAAGACCGGGGTTTGCCGCTTGGCTGTGTGGCCACTCTGGGGTGTTTGGGCCTCTCTGAGCCTCACTGCCAGCCTGACTGCTCCGTGGGTTAAAGTCAGGTTGGTCACACCTCCGAGCCTCTGCTGGGCAGCTAATCTGCCAGCCGCCATGCCATCGAGTGGATCCTAACTTACAGCAGGCCTATCCAGACAGGACTTCCGAGGCGGTGAATCTTCATGGGAGCCGGGGGTGGGGGGAGGGGGAAGGGAGTGGGGATTTGAACTGCCATCCTTGTGCTTACTAGTCCAGGACACCTTTGGACGGCTAGTGCTAGCTTCCTAAATGTGCATCGGGGGTGGAGGGAAAGCTGTTTCTTCCCACCCTGCCTTTCTCCACCCCTCCAGGAGCCTTCCCCCAGAGCCTGTGGGGCGTGAGTACACCCTCCTTCTCTCCCCTGAGAAAGCGTGAGACAACACACAAGCCTGTGGAATTCAGCAGTTAATGAAGGAAGTATATTCTGAGAGGGTCTCTGTTTGACCTCCCACCCCTTCCCAGACCTCCCGCTACCCCTGAGTGAGCCGGAAGGCGATTGAAGGTTTATAACCACCTCACAAAGACACTCGGAGGCCGTGAAGCCGGATGGTGGCCCTGTGCGTGTGAACCCCGGCCCCTTTCAGGGCTGGCTTCTCCCACAAAACGCCTTACAGAGGGAGGGAGCAGGGCGGGCCATCTGGGAGGAGAGGGGCATTCTGGGTACAGCTAGGAACCGATCTCCGCTGCCAAAGGACAGGCAGATGGAGGGGAGGAGAGATTGGGAAGCATATGCAGACCTAGTGCTGTCCAGTTGATTCCGAACCTTAGAAACCCAATAGGGCAGGGGAGGACCGGTCTCTTTGTGGGGGCCCAGGGCTGTAAGTCTTTATAAGGAAGCCAGTAAAGCTCGCCCCATCTTTCTCCCATGGAGTGGCAGGGGGCTTCTAAATGCCCGTCTTTTGGTTAGCAGCCAAGCACAGAACCGATGTGCCTTAACGCATCCAAATCAAGACACAAAAGAAACTCACCGTCCATCTGCGTGACCCTCCAGAACTGGGGAGGACTGAGCCGGACCCACGGCCTTCTGAGACCACACCTCTTACCCCCTCCCTTCCAGCCGGTGGATTCTGACTCTGTCACAGGGTAGAATGGCCTGAGACTGTTTCCGAGACTGTAACTCTCTCTGGGAGTACAAAGCTGCATCTCTCTTCCGCAGAGTAGCTGAGGGTTGTCAACTGCTGACTCTGCAGTTAGACACCGCATGCATCAACTACATGACCGGAGCGCCTGAAAACACCCAAGCAAGCCATAGAGGGTCTCTCAGCTTGTATGCCTCCTATTTTTGGCTTGCGGCTCACATAGCATACACTTTTGTAGTTCAATCACATCAAGAAGAGTTGTACGATCCTCACCACAACTACTTTTAGAACATTTTCTTTCTCCTTGGGGAGCATGCATCCTGATATGCTTGGGACACTATAACTCTCTGTGCCTCTTCCTTCTAGAACCTTTTTGCAGCAGAATTGCTGTGGGTTTGGAGATCAGGGGCAGGCAGCGGCGGCACCATTGTTGACCATGTTGGGGCTGGAGCAGGGTTGGGGAATGGCCTTGTTGGATCAGGACAAGTGCTGGAGTTCAGCCGGGTCCTGGGACTCTGGAACTCTGTTGGGCTGAGCCTGCTGTGGTATCAGGGCCTTGGGGGAGATCCGGATTCCAGTCTGTCTTGGCTGCTCCTAACTTCTCATCTTGCTGTGGGTGGGGGCTAGGTTATTTCCCAAGGCATGGGGTCAGCTGGGAGTTTGGGACTTTCCTGGGAAGTTGTTGGGGAGGGGGGCTCTCCCGCTCCATCGTTGTGGCCATCATCTGTTCCCTGCGTGGAGCGGTGGTTGGGGGTGGAACAGCAGGTTTCTAGGGAGAGAGGGTAAGGTCTACCTGATTACCAGGAATTGCACTGACCACCTTCCCCCATGGAGGCTTATCTCGCTTGGAGCAAGGAGCAGCTACTGCTGGCCTGGTCTCTGAGTCCTGCAAAGCACAGATGGTGACATGTGGGGGGACATTAGTTGTGTGCATGCTCTGGTTCTGTCTCTCCTCAGACCCCTTCTTTTCACATCCAGGAAACTGGGCGGTGTGGCTTACTTGAATTTCACAGAGGCAGAGACTGACCCGGGGTTGGTGGGCATGCCAGTGCCCACTCTGGGCTTCCTGGCTGTGTGACTACGGGTGGAACACTTGACCTTTCTGAGCCCCGACTTCCTCAATGGTGCGACACAGGTTATGGTGCAGGTTGGACTCCAGGAGACATCAAGGTGGTCTGTTGTTGGAGGTGGTGCTCATGGGTGCGATGGGCCAGCTCCTGCAGGCTGCAGGGACCAGGGAGAACCAGGGGAGGAAGGGTGCTGATGTGTCTTAGGCCACGGGACAATGCTGCCCGTGGCCTCGCTGTCCAGTCTGCTGTGACTCCTGGTGACTCCACGTGTGTCAGAAGAACGGGACTGCCCGGTGCTCTCCATGGCCGGGTTTTTGGAACTGGGTGGCCAGACCTTTCTTCTGAGGTGCTTCTGAGTGGGCTTACCCTGACAGCCTTTGGGTGAGCAGCCAGGCATGTGAACTGTACCACCCAGGGACTCTGTGCCCTCATTGCCCTTTATTGGGTGCCAACAATGTGTAAGGTTTATATGATTCGCCCCACAGCTCCCACAGGTGAAGGGAGGTAGCTCCTACAGGTGTGGGCGGGGCTCAGAGAAAGGGGGGACCAGCTGACATTCCAGACATTGCTGGGATTCCTTCAGCTGACTACCTGTGCCTCCTAGCCCTGAGATCCTTGTGGCTTAGGAAGAGTGCCCCATTCCCCTGCTGGGCTCTGGATGACTTCTTGGGGGTGCTGATGTGGAGGGTGTGTGTGACAGGAATTTCCGCCCTGGAGTAGACTCTGACCCGGTGGCCACTGGGAAGAGAGGCTGGGGAAGAGAAACATTGAATGTGGTAAATAGCTCTGCCAGGATTGAGGATGAAACCCGAGTTGGAGCTTACACAGGAGCCCTGGTGGGGGTGTGGGTACCTGTGGAGTGGCAGTCCACGGGGCCAGCAGTTGAAAATCACCAGAGGCTCAGCTGGAGAAAGAAGAGACTCTCCACCGCTGTCAGAGTTACTGACCAGGAAGCTCACAAGGGAGGTCCTACTGTGTCCTGCAGAGACGCTGAGTCGCCATTCACTCGATGGCACTGAGTTGTCTTTTGTGGAGCGCTTAAATAGCTGAGCCCTAACCTGCTGAAGGCTGCTGTCGACGGTGGGAAGCCTTAAATCTGAGTGTCCACATAGGCTGGTCCTCCCCTGAATCCCTCCTGCCGTACCCGCAAGGTGAGCGGCCTTCTCCTTGGGCAGAGTGCATCGGTCAGCGGATTCTCGCCTCTCTAGCCAGTCCAGGGAGTGTTGTGAATCAGACCATGCTGCCTTGGTCAGAGGGCTCTGAAGCCATCTTATAAGCTCTTCCCCCTGGCGTAAACTACGTTTTATCCCCATTCCTGGTCTCACTTCCACTTCTGTGTGTGTTAATCTGGGTAGACTAGAGAAACAAATTCATAAACACTCATCTGTGTATAAGAAAGAGTTTTATATACAAGAGCAACTGTATAGTAAGAAAACATCCCAGTCCAGTCCAGTCCAAGGTTGTAAGTTCGATATTAGCCCATATGTCTGATACCAATCCATAAGTCCTCTTCAGACTCACGAAGCACATGCAATGGCACCAGGACAGTCGCAGGTCAGTGGATGCAGGATCTTGTGTATCCAGTGGCACTGTAAGCATCTCAACACTAGCAGGGGCCTCTCTGTATCTTCTCAAGCATCTTAGTACTGTCAAGAGTCTACATGGCTTTTCCGGCTTCAGAGATCTGGTTCCATCAGGGTAAGTCCATGTGGCTTCTCCTCCAGGATGTCTCACAGGGAGTCAGCTTTGTCTCTTGTGAGTAGAGTCTCCAAGGCACTAAGAAGTGAGTCTCTCACCTTCAAGGGGGAAATCCAGCTGGAATTCCCAGAATTCTCAGGAGAAGTCCATGCCCACACAGAGGTCTCATTGGCTCTCTCCAGATTGACAAGCTGGTCTCTACTGCTACACTCTTAATCCTCAAATTGACACCAGATTAGGTGAGTGCCACATGTGAGTCCTACCTGCGGCGACCAGACATTTTCCTCCGCCTTCTGAGTATCATATGAGGACCCAAGTATCTGTAAATCCTTGGACATGACCCGGCCCCACTCCTATGGCCTCCCTCATCCACGTGAGGTGTGTCCATCTCTGCTCTGTTTCTCTCTCTCACAGCCATTGAGTCCATGTCGGCCCCTTTTAGATGGAATACATGTTCTTTTCCTTAAACTATCTTGGAGATTTACAGGTCCTTTTTGTCACCCCAAACCCAGACCACTGCCACCAAATTGATTCTGCCTCCTTGCAGCCCCATAGGGCTTCTCTGGCTGCAGCGCTTGGTGGGAGTGGTCAGCCTCACCATTCTCCCTCACAGTGGTTGGTGGGTTTGAACCCCCGACCATGGGGTTGGCAGCCCACCACTTGGGCTCCAGGTATTGGTGGCGGACCGCTGGGTTGGCTCCCCAGTTTTTAAACCACTAGCTTGAGGCCGGGCTGGGGCTGCAGAAAGAGAACGCAGAATGTTGCTATTTTCCCAGGAGTGGCTGGCCCGTCCCCCTGTTTTCTAAGTTAATTGTCCTGGTGGTCGTGATTAGACTTTGATGAGTGTGGGGTGGTGGTGGTGTTGAAAAGAAAGAGAAAGTGGGATATCTAGCTCAGTCCCAGCTCCTTCCTGGTCCACCCTGTCCTCGGCCAGTCCCTGCTGCCTCTGCAGCCAATGCGGAGCCTGCCTGGAACAGAGGAGCAAAGGCCCTTTTGGTGAGCCTGCAACATGGGCCTCTCGAGGGGCTTTCCAGCAATGTTGGATGGCTGCCTCCCCCCTTTCATCTTTTTGGACTTGAGGACCAACCCCTTTTACACTCACTGTGCAGAGGCCACATGTGGCATGCATGCTGGTGGCCGTCTTCTGACCCAGCCTGTACTGGCCATTCTGGGCTCGTTGCGTGTGCCCTCCTGGCCAGCAGAGTGGACAGGTGCTCCTGGCTGCAGGAGAGGCAGCGATGAATGCGCTTCCTCCGACCCCCGTTTAGTGCTCAGCTTCAGTCTGAGGTCTTTGCTGTGAGGATAGTTTTATTGAGATGTAATTCGCATCGCCTACATGTCCACAGTTCAGTCCTATTAAAGAGAGCTGTGCAATCATCACTACAATCAGTTCTAGAACATTTCCTTCCTTCCTGCACTCGTTATTAGCTCCCCATTTCCTCCCCCCACCCCTCGAGCAGGAGTGTTTCTGAATGGCTGGTTTCCTGGATTGTCTGAGTCTCGGGGTGGGGGTGGGGGCTCTCTTGGGGGTCCAGGTGACAGAGTCACACAGAGATGCTAGCTAGCCACAATCCCCAGAGTGAAGCCTGCTGGGCTGGATGCCTTCTGAGGATACCATTGACATCCTGATTTAAATTCAGGTTTTAGGTCTCAACCAGGTTTTAGGTCCAGATGCAGTCGTACTGGGGGCACAGTTCACCAAGGGAGCAAGCGGTAGGGGTGGGGTGGACTGTGGGCATGAATTTTCTCTGGAAGAGCTAGGTGGGCAAGACTGCCTGCTGAGACCTGCAGGGATCGCCTCACCACGGTTGTCCTAAGCAGGCCGCTCAGAGCCGTGGGACCCAGGACCCTTGGGAGACAGCGAGCCACATGCTGGGCCAAGGCCTGGGAACAGTTCGGCACGAAGACTGACGAGCCTGGGGAAGAAGGCCCGTGGTCTGTACCTCGAACTTACCAGGGCATGACCCCTGGCGGCACAGCGCTCATGCGCAGAAAGGTTGACGGTGCCAACCCACCTGTTGTCAGACTGAAGGAAGAAAGTCCTGGCGAACTGCACCGACAAGGTTCCCGGTTTGGCCAGTCCTCTAGGGCTGTACTTCTCACTAGCAGACACAGTGGGGGCTGGGCCTGCTGGTCTCCCATGCCAAGAGGTGGCATGGGTACCTGCAGCCCAGGGTGGGGCTGTGCCCCCAGGGGATCGTCCCCCTCCACCGGGGGTGGGGTGGGGGTGGGGGGCAGGCCAGGTCTCGATGCACCACTGTTGGGAAGCCTGCTAAGGCGGGATGTGGGAACAGTGATCGTGGCTGATCATGGGGTGAAGGGAGCTGGCCAGAAGTGGGGTGTGCATGAGGCCTGCGGGAGGATGAAGTGTGAGACCGTGAGGCTTCTTCAGCAGTTTTTCCAGCCTTGTGGGGACTGTGGAATGCAAGCTGGGAGAGACCCTCGTGCCTTTGTGAGACCTGCTCATGCCCACACCACCTGGCACTTAGCCTGGCTTGCCTCGTGGAGCCTGTGCTGTTTCTGGACTGGTGCCTGCTCTCTAGGCCTGGTCTTCCAAGGGGGCCATCGGTGGGTCTGAACTCATCCTCACTGAGCCACCAGGCTCCCCTGCAGACCTGTCGCCTGGCTGTGCACCACTGGAACCAGTCACTATCTGCTGGGAAGCAAGGGCAGGAGTCCCCAGAGGGACCGCACCGCCATCCACATGTGTGTTTTCCTCCAGTGCTCGATGAACCTTACTACCAGATACCTGGTGCAGTCCGAGGCTCCTTGTCCCGCATCACTCCCCCACCTGTGTACTTTCCCACTCCCTCGTCCTGCCACGCAGCAGCTCTGGATAAAGCGTGGCACAGCCTTGCTGGCCCTGACTTCATGCCACCGCCACTGTGTCCACGCATTTTATTCCAGTTCCTTCTGTTCCCTTCCCCTTCCACTGTTCCAAACAGGAAGTACTTCTCCTGGTTGACCTCGCTTAATCATGTGTCCCAAAGGGCTCCAGGAAGATTCGCTCAATGGCAATGCTGAACCAGGACCTGGGCTTAAGTCTGGGTCACTCACTGTTTGTCCCAGTCACCACATGCTCGACTTTCAGGGGACCAAGAAGGGGAGGAGGGAGGTCCGCTGAGACCAGGCCTGCCTGCTTGCTGCCTGGGACCTGCCTGTGGTGCCTCTTACCTTTATCTTCCTTGGAGACAGAGAGCAGCGTTGCTTTTTTAAACAGCTCTAACGGAACCTCACCGCAGATCCTGGGTGGCGACTGCTTAACTGGATAAGGAACGGGTCCCACTCCCTGTGGCCCCGCTGGAGGATGGGTCGGAGGCAGGGAGCTGCTGGCTTTGGGGCAGGCCTGGGCTTGAGTTCTTCCCATGATGTCGTTCATTGGCTTCCACTGGAGTGGAGCTTCTTGACTTAAGTGGCCCTGGTAGTACAGTGGATGCAATGTGGAGCGACTAAAGGCAAGGTCAGTGGTTCAAACCTGCCAGCCGCTCCCCAGCCGAGAGATGAGGCAGCCTTCTCCAGCGAAGGTGTTCAGCCTGGAAGTCGCCTCTCCCTCATCCCGAGTGGGGATCGAGCGGATAAAGCAGCAGCATGGTTAGACCTGGTTAGACGGGTTAAGCCCCTCGAGTTTAGGGAGAAGGGTGAGGGCTGGTTCTCCTTCCTGGGGGCCATGGAGATGATTTGAGACTTGCATATGGGCAGTAATCACAGCAAGGTCAGCATACCAGTACATCCAGGCCTCCCACGTGTTAGCTCGTGTACCTGGCTGAGATCCCATGAAGCCGGACCAGCGCTCGTGTTCTATGAATGTCACAACCAGGGCTCAACAGAACGAGTGGTCTGGTGGAGTGAACTTGACTCCGACGGTTTTCAAAGAGCGAAGCTTGGACTTGCTGGATAATGCCCACGTACGTCCCTCCACCAGTAAGCTTGTACTCCAACAACCTCAATGCAGTTTCACCCCCAAACCTGTACACCCACGCTCATAGCAGGTTTCTTTGGTGGCCAAAGAGTGGAGAATGTCCACGCATGCATGGAGTGGTAAGCATCCTGCAGTGGACGCACACGGTAGACTTGAGGGCCTAGGGTGTGAGCCGGCCAGGGAGGGCACAGCAGTGCATGAGCCCTGGAAACAGCGGGCTGAGGAAATGAAGACAAGCGCCGTCAGATGCGTGTGATTCTGTTCGTAGGAAATAGTGAAAACAGGGAACCTGGGTTCATGGCCACAGAGGTGGTTCGCTCAGAGTGATCAGCAGGACAGAGCAAAACTGTCCCAGAGGGTTTCCTGGACCAGCTGTCATCTCTATGGGAACAGACCATCTGTCTGCAGTGGAGCGGTGGGTGGGTTCAAACCATCAGCCTTTCAGTTAGCAGGCAAGTGCTTGAACACGGTGCCACTAAGGGTCTTGGATAAACCCATGGAAACAGAACATCGATTTGGTAGTGGATGGGAGCTGGGAGGAGGGGCAAACCCGGAGCACCAGGTTAGTTAGCACAGCGACCACTGTCGGGGCAACGAGGACTTTCCAGAGCCCCAGTGAGGCAGCCGTGCATAGCATGGTGAATGTATGGAGCCCCAGGGAATTTGGCCCAGTCAGTGGTTCAGGGTGCCCTGACACAAAGGAGGAGAGAGCCTGCCATGCCCGCTGTACACATGGGCACTGGAGACTGGCCGAGGTATGTGTTATGCAGTGTCTGAGACCGTGGACCTGGAGTAGGCCTGACCCTGAGATGCCTGCTGCTCCTCTTCCTCTTTAGCACACAGGGTCTGGGTTCCATTCAGTCTGACGTCAGAGTTTTGAGCTGTGTCCGGCACCATCCTGACTCCGAGGAGCCAGAAATGCGCAGGCTCCCACCCTTCCTGTCCTCCTCAGCCCAGCCTATGTTCCCTGTCCCAGGAGCCCTTCCCTGGCCACCTGACCCACAGTGATATTTGTCACCGACTCCTCAGGTCCCACTCATGCGGATACCATGATATGGGAGTCAGAGGTCAACTGTGATCATGGGCGGGCCATAGAGACTCAGTTTCCTTAACCAAGAATACTCCAAGGGCAGCGGTTAAGGACACCTGTGATTGAGCAACTACCTTGAAGATGGAAGTGAGTGACAGTAATGATGAGATGCCAAATTGCCCGTTGATCCATCCATCCATCCATTCATCCATCCCTATTATCCATTCCTCTCTTTACCCCTCCCTCTCCATCCATTCAATCATCTATTCATCTTTCCATATGTTCATCCATTTATTCTTTCATCCCTTCATCCATATTCACTCCTCAGCCTTCTGGACGAGGCCATATGCTAAGTCACGAGACAGACTAGACTCCTGCTCACTCGTAGGCCACAGATGCCAGATTGCAAGAGGAAAATAGGATGTGATGAGTGTAGTCCTTCAGAAGCCTGCTCTGAAAGCCACAAAGAAGGCTAGCGAGCCCCTCCTGAAAATCTTCTGCTGAGGACTGGCCATTCTCTGCAAGGATTCCGGCTGGTCTTGGTGCGGGAAAGCGGAGTCAGTGACCTCAAAAGGCCTCTCTTTCTGCCACAGGAATCTGTGATGTGGAGTCCTCAATCGTTGGATTTGAGGCTTAATTCCTGGGAGCGGCAGGCTGTGTGGGGGGCGGCATGGCTTGGAGGCTGGCGGTTGCCTGGCTGAGCCCTCCCTGTGCAGTGGTGGCCGGTGGCTGGACAGACACCCCTCTGTCCAGTTAGCCAGCGTCCCAGGGTGGATGGCAGAGTGGAGTCTGGCTTTCCCACAGCCCGACACCCCTGCAGAGCCAGCCGCCAATCCGGAGGGTGATGCTGGCCCTTCTCCCTCGGCCCCCCACCCTGCAGCTGAGGCTGGGTACAAGGCAGCTTTCTAAGAAGCAGGCTCCGCTCGCCCCACAGAGATGAAAGACTTCGAGAGCGAGTAATTTTGGCTTTTCCTGATGAAAGCCGTTGACATTTGTCCGGACCTCATCCCCACAAGAGTGCGGCCTTTCATGTCTGCTATCAAAGTCCTGCCACCCTGAGCTATGTTCCGGGGCGGGCAGTGCCACAGGCCTCGATTGGCATGCGGGTGGGTGGGGGGTACGATGGCTGTGAGTGGAGGAATGCCAGCAGCCAGAGCAACTTCCAGCGTTCCTGGTGAGAGTGGGCTCCCTGATGCCCCATCCTGGAACCTGAACCCAGGCCATGCCTGGTGGCTGGGTGGAGCTGGCTTGTTCTCAGGCCGGCCTCACACCGAATGGCCACAATGAGTCACTAACCCTCTCTGTGTCCTTGAACTCATGGATGGTGGCTCGAGGTCACCCTAGCGCAGAGCGGCCACCACGGAGAAATGAGTGCAGAGGGGTTTCTTTTCAGAAAGGAAGGAAACCACCGGCCCTTTCTTCCGCGGGCCTCTGTTAACAGAACGTGTAGCCGTGTGGATCCCCCGGACTCCTGTCTCAGATTAGGTCCTTCAGAAACCACTGGCAGGTGGCTGGTTGGACAAAGGACACATTACGGACACCACTGTGATGTGAGGCTCATTGTGTGTATGTGTGTGTGTGTGTGTGTGTGTGTGTGTGTGTGTGTGAGAGAGAGAGAGAGAGAGAGAGAGAGATGCACCAGGTGGGTTGGCGCCCTGAGTGCAGCGATAGCCTAGTTGGCATATGTTTAACATTTGACTCATCTGGGGAATCCAAGCGTGCATGAGATGATGGTACTTCCTCATCGTAGCACGTCTGCCCAGACGTCTGCCCCGCTGCTGCTGCTGCTGCTGCTAGGTGCCACCATCAAGCCTGCTGCCACTCAGGGCCACCTCCTGCACACCAGAACGGGGCACTGGCCCATCCGGCGCCCCCCTCACCGCCACCCTGCGGCGGACCCTGCGGCAGAGTTCCAGGACTGCGGGGTGGGGAAGCCGGCTGCCACCTGGCAGAGATGGGGCGTGAGTCCGATGGTCCCCCGAGAAGGAGCATGCGACCAGCAGAGAGAAGTACAAGGTGGGGCCTTTGAAGACAACTCGAAGACGGTGATGAAAAGACTAGCTGAAACACTTGGGAGGCCTTGGGAGCCTTAGCAAGGTCCTTGGGAGGTCTTTTGCCAAACAGTCCCCTTTCCTCGGGGCACAAAGGTGGGAAAACGGAGGCCAGGCCAACCTGGGCACAGGACTCACGGTCTGAGCGGCTGTTGGCATGGAAGCTTCTGGGGCTGGTGCAAGGCAGAAAACCTGCCTTTCTTCAAAATTCTTTGTTCTTGGATGCCTGAGGCATCCAAAGATCTGGGAGCTGGGGGCAGGTGGCAGCCATTTGTGCTGTCCACATACCCATCCCCACCCCCCACCCCCAACACACATACATGGCTTAGAATAGCCGGATTGGAGTCAGTAACTCGGCCCCTGCCCTTCCAGGCTCCCGTGTCAGCCTTGCTGGTGTCCACCCCCCCGCCCCCCGCCCCACTGCTCCCATTGCGATGGAGCCCTGGGGTACAGTGGTGCAGTGCTTGGCTGGGAACCAACAAAGTGGCACTTGGTAGTTGGCAGCACCCGCGGGTAGTTCTGCCCTGCCCTCTGGGTTGCCCTGAGTAGGATTCCCCTGAGGGCAGCACCTTACTGCTTAGGATTCTGCTCAGGCTGTTGCTTCTGTCTGGAATTCCCTTCCCCGCCTTCTCAGCCCCTTCTGGGCTATTGCTAGGGGCTTCCCCATGGGGTTGAGCCCAGTCCTGGCCCCTCCCAGGGGTGCTTCACACAGTGGGAGGAAGGGGCGTGGCATGCTGGGAGAGCTGGGGGGGCATCCTCAACAGGGGAGGTGGCATAGCTGTGTTCCCCCTGCCTGGACTTCTAGGACTTGGGGAAAACAGGATGGGTGGGAATTCTCGGAAAGAATTGGAAGACAGTTTGGGAACTCTGGCCTCACTGTTTCCAGGGGCAGCGGGCACTGGCTGCTCAGTAGCCACTTGCTCAGGAGTCCCGTGGCCCCCCGCCCCCCCCCCCCAACCCCCATTCCACCAACTCCAAACACCAGAGGCTTACGGTAACAGCACCCGCCCTGACGACACGGAACATTCCTCACCTCCAGTCCCCAAGGCCACAGCAGCGGGGACTCTGAAACTGGGGGGGGGGAACCATCATCTGCAGAGATAATGTAGCTTCAGCTACAAGAGACAACAGACTTCAAGAACCCTCTTACTTAATCCTCACCTGTAGCCACTGTGCTTTCTGGTGGGAAGGGCGCTGAGACATGTGGGTTAATGCTGCCATAGTCAGCCCCTTGGGTCCTGAATGTCCGCCTGCCACCTGTGGGAGGGGATGAGCAGGCCCCTTTGCTGTTGCTGTTTCTGCCATCTCCCTGCCCTCCTTTGGAGCTTTGCCCCCCTCTGTGGTGGAGTTTGGCAGTCCACCTATAGGCACCCCAAAAGGCTTGACAAGCTGCTTTCCCAAAAGATGACACAGTCTGTTGTGATGGGGTGGGGGTGGGGGTTGTTCTGGCTGGAGTGTCAAGAGTTGGTTCTTTGGGGCAAAGTCTTATGGTGGTGAGGTCTGGGAAGGCAGACAAGTGGTCCACTGGGACCCAGATCATCACGCCTTCCCGCACAGGCCACAGAGGAGGAGGCCTCGTGGCTTAGGTCTTGATCACTGGGAGCTGGAAAGGCTCCCTCCCACCAGTCTCAGATGCTGTTCCCCAGCAGATCCCATACCATTATCATTAGCTGCCAGTAAGTCTTCACAGATTCTACCTACAGGACTGGGTAGAATGACCCCTGTGGGTTTCTGAGACTAATTCTTTACAAGAGTAGAAAGTTCTGTCCTTCCTCTGCGGAGTCGCTGGTGGTTTCGAACAGCTGGCCTTGTGGTTAGCAGTCCAAAGTATAACCGCTGCGCCATCAGGTTCCTGACAGAAGGCTGAGGCACCCTCATTGAAGACAAAGGGGCAAGGGGTGAAGGCCTGGTTGCTGTCAGTGTTTCTCTTGTGCCATCCGGCCTGCCTTCCCTGACCAGCTGTCACTGCCCTAGTCTCAGTAACCACTTTGTAAATATTTAATTCCCACCATTTCTGCATTGCCGGGCCAGGACACAGCATGAGGCTTCGTGACCGTGCCACGTGGCCTCTCTGGCGTGGCATTGGGCCTGGAGGATCAGAGTTGGTAGGTGGGGGTGGGGACAGTGGTTCTCTTGAAAGGGGCAGAGTTGGTGGGTGGGGAGAGGTGGCTATGTTGAAGGCCTTTATACCATTGACTACTTACCTAGAGTGAGTGGTTCGAGCCCAGACAACAGTGTCAATGAAGAGAGGTCTGACCGCTGGCCTCTGAGCAAAGCCAACACCCCAGACAACTCCACGGTGTGACACGGGCCTGCGGGGTCAGCGGTTGGCAACCACCAGCCAGTCGCTCTGTGGGAGAAGGAGGGAGCTTACTCCTCCTGTACAGATTTGTAGTCTTGGAATCTCCCAGGGGCCTATTCTACCCTGTGCTGTAAGGTCCCTGGGGGTTGGCACGGACCCCACCCAGGGAGACTATTGTTGGGCTCAATGTGCCAGGCACTGCGCTTGCCCTGCCCCTGTGCCACGTCTTTGAGAAGCTCTGC